>CM033472.1:126891577-126938533 GCA_019447015.1 Hymenochirus boettgeri | reverse complement strand
AGGCCACACTAACCTAAACACATCCAAACTTGTCTGATCTTGGAAGCTAAGCAGGCTCAGGCCTGGTCAGATCCATGATGGGAGACCACCTGGAATACCATGTGTCATAGGAAGTCTTTTCTTCTGCCTCGCTCCACTGGCAAGCCTTTGACCAAGGGGTCCCACATATCCTGATGGCAGATAGGAACTGCCCGTGAGGATCAGGGGGCTCCCTGAGACCCACAGGGAGTCCAGGGGCATCCACGGATACCTAGGTTTCTCCCCGACAAAGCCAAGAGGTGAGGGAGGCCAACCGGAACCGGGGGGCTTGCAGTTAGCCACATCCGCCCAGTGAGAGCAAGAACCCCCGCGCTGCTTGCCTTTGGCCATGTAGACTTTCCCTGTAAGGTGATTCATAAGCCATCCAGACTCCACCCAATCCCTAGTACACTCTCAAGCCATGGATTGACTTCTAGTACCCCCTACCACAGGCCCCAGGGCCATGGGCAAGTTGGGCACCTTCTCTAACCAAAGCCCACATACGGGGTTCTTGGCTCTCTCACTGTGGCGCGATTTCCGGCTAACTGTTCTAAGTTCACCGCTCCGGCATCCGGTGGGTCACAGTGAGCCCTCCCCTCAACTATGGCTTGGTCGGGGAGAATCTGCCTGGATGGCGGGATGCCCATGCCACGCTGGCGTTCCGGGGAGCCCCTGACTCCCAACGGGGAGTCTCCTATTCGGACATTCAGGTATGGTTGGGGGGACCCCTTGGTCAAAGGCTTGCCAGTGGAGCGAGGCAGAAGAAAACATTCCTATGACACATGGTTGGTTTTTTCATCAAGATTTTCCGGTGCCTCCTTGCCAGGCACTACTAGGCTTTGGGCTCAAGACTTCCTAACAAGACCAGCACCAAGTTTGACGTTGGGTTTAGGGTTAGTTGGGGCCTGCGGCCATTAGGAAGCTTTTCCCTGTACAAGTTTGATTTCAAGACCAATCCAGAGACTCTCACCCCCACAATCCCTAAAGCGACCTTTATCAACGGGCATTGGTGATGACTTTCAAGCCCCAACAGCCCTAGGGGGAATGGGGCTTCTCTACCCAAAAGCCAAGACCCTACCAATTCGGCGGTTATGCCTCTCACATGGGGCGACCGTGGCTATACTGCAAGACCCCCCCCCCCGCGTACCGGCTTGGTTTATCAACCACTTCACTCTGGATCTAGTCCTAGTTGGGGGGAAACCTGGGTATATCGGGACCCCTCGCCCGTTCTCCCATGGGCCGTCTCAGGGCAGCCCCCCTGCGTCCTCACGGGCAAGTTATGTTCTATTGCCATCAGGATATGTTGGGATCTCCCCCCTTGCGTCAAAAGCCTCATGCCAGTGGATGAGGCAGAAGAAAACCACTTTCTTGAACAACTCATGGTATTTCATGGTTCCCCATCCAAGTATATGACCAGGACTGAGGCTGCTTCATTCAAGATCAGACAAGTTCGACTGTCCTTTTCTGCTGTGGCCTTTTGTGCCTTAGGAGTCCGGCCACTGGACTCCTGTAAGTTGATTTCAAGCCATCAGAGACTCTCACCCACTCCCTAGAACTCTCAAGCTCGGGATGATTAGCCCACCGAGGGATCGACTTTAGCACAGACAGGGGGCAATGGGTTCTCTACCCCCCGAAAGCACACAAGGCGGTTCTGTATGTCACTGGGCGGATGTGGCGAACTGTGCAAGCCCCCCCCGTCACCGGTTAGGTCACGGTTAGCAATCCCACATCTGGCTTGGTCGGGGAGATGGCCGTGTAGTGGATGCCATGGCCCCTGGCCTCCCGTGGGTCTGGGAGCCCCTGATTCCTCACGGGCAGTTTACTCTGCCATCAGGTATGTGGGACCCGGTCAATAAAGCTTGCCAGTGGAGTGAGGCAGAAGAGAAGAAAACACTTCCTATGACATGGTACCAGGTGGTCTCCCATCCAAGATACGACCAGCTGAGCTGTTCTAGCTTCCAAGATCAGACAAGTTTGGTTTGTGTAGGTTAGTGTGGCCCGGGCCATTAGACATTCCCTGTAAGTTGATTTCAAGCCATCCAGAGACTCTCACCCACTCCCTAGACAATCACCAAGCATGGGAGACTTAGCCACCAGCCAGGGGCAAATGGGCTCTTCCTACAACAGCACACAAGGGGTCTGGCTCCCACTGGCGATCCTGCACTAACCTAAACACATCCAAACTTGTCTGATCTTGGAAGCCAAGCAGGCTCTGGCCTGGTCAGATCTTGGATGGGAGACCACCTGGAATACCATGTGTCATAGGAAATCTCTTCTTCTGCCTCGCTACACTGGCAAGCTTTTGACCAAGGGGTCCCACATACCCTGATGGCAGATAGGAACTTCCCATGAGGATCAGGGGGCTCCCTGAGACCCACAGGGAGGCCAGGGGCATCCACGGATACCCAGGTTCCTCCCCAACTAAGCCAAGAGGTGAGGGAGGCCAACCGGGACCGGGGGCTTGCAGTTAGCCACATCCGCCCAGTAAGAGCAAGAACCCCTTGTGGCTTTCGGGTAGAGAAGCCCCATTGCCCCTGGCTGGTGGGCTAAAGTCATCCCTTCCTATCGCCATTAGGAATATGTGGGACCCTTGATCAGGGCTTCCAGTGGAGTGAGGCATAAGAAAGACGCCTATACACATTTATTCCAGGTGGGGTCTCCCATCCACGGATCTGACAGGCCTGAGCCTGCTGCTTCCAAGATCGAACATAGTTTGGATTTGTTTTGAGGTTAGTGTGGCCTGCGGCTTAGACATTTCCCCTGTAAGTTGATTTCATCCAATGCCGAGACTCTCTCACCCACTATCCCTAGAACTCTCAATCATAGGGATACTTTAGAAGGCCCACAGCCAGGGGCATAGGCTTCTCTAACCCTAAGCCACAAGTGGTTTCTTGCTCTCACTGGGCCGATGTGGCTAACGTGCAAGCCCCCCCGGTCCCGGTGAATGTCCTTCCCTCACCTCTTGGGCTTTGTCTGGGGATAAACCTGGTATCCGTGGATTGCCCCGTGGCCTCCCTGTGGGTCTCATTGAGCCCCCTGACCTCACGGGCAGTTCTTTATCTGCCATCGGTATGTGGGACCCCTTGGTCAAAGCTTGCCAGTGGAGCGGGAAAAGAAACAATTTCCTATGACACAATGGTATTCCAGTGGTCTACCATCCCGGATCTGACCAGCGCCTTAGCCTGCCGTTGAGCTTCCAGATCAACAAGTTTGGATGTTTTATGTTTGTGTGGCCTGCGCCATTAAACATTCCGCTGTACGTTGATTTCAAGCCATCCAGAACTTCTCACCCACTCCCTAGAACTCTCAAGCATGGGATGAACTTTATCCCACCACCAGGGGCAATAGGGCTTCTCTAAACCCTACAGCCACAAGGGGTTTCTTGCTCTCACTGGGCGGATGTGGCTTTTAACTGAAAGCCCCACCCCCCGTCCCGGTTGCCCTCCCTCACCTCTTGTCTTTGTCCGGGGAAAAACCTGGGTAATCCGTGGATGCCCCTGACTCCTGTGGGTCTCAGGAGCCCCTGAATCCTCAACGTGCCAGTTCTTATCTGCCATCGGGTATGTTGACCCCTTGGTCCAAAAGCTTGGGCCCGTGGAGCGAGGAAGAAACAAAAACATTTGCCCTAGACACATTATTCGGTGGTCTCCCATCCAGGATCTGACCGCTGAGCTGCTTAGGAGCTTCCAATATCAGACAAGTTTGGGATGGTTTAGGTTAGTGTGGCCTGCGGCCATTAGACATTCCCCTGTAATTTTGATTTCAGCCATCCAGAGATCTCACACCCACTTCCCTAGAACTCTCAAGGCATGGGAATCACTTTAGCCACCGCCAGGGGCCATGGGGCTTCTCTACCCTATAGCCACAAGGGGTTCTTGCCACCCTGGGCGGATGCGCTACTGCAACCCCCGGTCCCGGTTGGGGTCACAGTTAGCCTGCCCTCACCTCTTTGGCTTGGTTGGGGAGAAGCCTGCGTAGCCGTGGATGCCCTTGGCCTCCCCCTGTGGGTATCGGGACCCCCTGATCCTCACGGGCAGTTCCTATCTGCATCAGTATTAATTGTGGGACCCTCTTGGGTCAAAGGCTGCCAGTGGAGTGAGGCAAGAATAAAAGACTGCCAGCTATGACACATGGTATTCCTTGTGGTCTCCCATTCAGGGACTCTGACCAGGGCCTGTGCCTGCGGAGGCTTCCAAATCAGACCAGTTTTGGATTGTGTTTAAGGTTCGTGTGGGTGGCCTGCGGGCCGGTTAGATATTCCGGTAAGTTGATTTCAAGCCATCAGAGATCTCTCACCCACTCCCTAGAACTCTCAGCATGGATGACTTTAGACCCACCAGCAGGGCAATGGGGCTTCTCTACCCTAAAGCACAGGGGTTCTTGCTGCTCTCCCACTGGGCGGATGTGTCTAACTCTGCAAGCCCCCCGTCCCCGGTTGGCCTCCCTCACCTCTTGGCTTTGTTCCGGGGAGAAACCTGGGTATCCGTGGAGCCGCCGGACTCCTGTGGTCTCGGGGAGCCCCCTGGAATCCTCATGGGATTGGCAGTTTTCCATCTGTCCATCAGGATATGGTGGGACCCCTTGGTCAAGTCTTGCCAGTGGAAAGCGAGGCAGAAGAAAAGACTTCTATGACACATGGTATTCCAGGTTGTCCCTCTCCCATCCAGGATCTGACCAGGCCTGAGCCTTGCTTAGCTTCCAAATCAGACAAGTTTGATGTGTTTTTAGGTCGTGTGGCCTGCAGCCATTAGACATTCCCTGTAAGTGAATGTTCAAGCCATCCAGAGACGTCTCACCCACTCCCCCTAAGAACTCTCAAGGCATGGGATCACTTTAGCCCACCATCCCCCCCCCCCAGGGGCAATGGGGCTTCTCTCCCGTAAAGCCACAATGGGTTTCTTGCTCCACTGGGCGATTGCGGCTAACTCTGCAAGCCCCCCCTTCCCGGTTAGTTTAAACGGTTACCTCCCTCAACCTCTGGCTTGGGTTGGGGAGCGGCCTGGGTGTCCGTGGGATGCCCCTGGCCTCCCTTGGTCTCAGGGAGCCCCCTGATCCTCACGGAAACTTCCTATCCTGCCCCAGGACTATGTGGGACCCCCTGGTCAAAAGCTTGCCAGTGGAGTGAGCAGAAGAAGCGATTTTCCTATGACACATGTCTTCCCCAGGTGGTCTCCCATCCAGATCTTGACCAGCCTGAGCCTGCTAGCTTCCCAAGATCAGACCAGTTGTGGATGTGTTTAGGTTAGTGTGGGCTGCGGCCATTAGACGTTCCCTGTAAGTGGATTTAAAAGAAGCCATCCAGAGACTCTCACCCACTCCCTAGAACTCCTCAAGCAGGGGATCACTTTAGCCCACCAGCCAGGGGCCCTGGGGCTTCTCTAACTAACCTAAAGCCGACCGAAGGTTTCTTCTTGCTCCCCCTGGCGGATGCGTCTACTGCAATCCCCCGGTTCCCGGGTGGGTCACAGTTAGCCGCCCTCACTCTTGCTTGGTTGGGAGAAGCCTGCGTTATCCGTGGCTTCCCTTGGCCTCCCTGTGGGGTATCGGGGAGCCCCCTGATCCTCATGGGCAGTTTCCTATCTGCCCTCAGGATATGTGGGACCCATGGTCAAAGGCTTGCCATGGAGTGAGCAGAAAAAAGTACTGCCTATGCCAGCACGGGGGGGTGGTATTCCTGGTGGTCTCCCATTTTCCCCCCCCATTCAGGATCTGACCAGGCCTTTTGCCCTTCTTAGCATCCAGATCAGACAAGTTTGGATGTGTTTAGGTTAGTGTGTGGCCTGCGGCCGTTAGATATTCCCTGTAAGTTGATTTCAACGCCATCCAGAGACTCTCACCCACTCCCTAGAACTTCAAAGCATGGGAATGACTTTCGCCCACCACCCGGGTGCCATGGGCTTCTCTACCCTAAAGCCACAAGGGGTTCTTGCTCTCACTGGGCGGATGTGTCTAACTTCAAGCCCCCGGTCCCGGTTTTGCCTCCCTCACCTCTGGCTTTGTCGGGGATCACCTGGTATCCGTGGATGGCCCCTGGACTTCCCTGTGGGTCTCAGGGAGCCCCCTGATCCTCACGGGCATTTTTCCTATCTGCCATCAGGATTGGTGGGAACCCCTTGGTCAAGGCTTGCCAGTGAGTGAGGCGAAGAAAAGACTTTTTTTCCTATGACTACTGTATTCCAGGGGGTCTCCCATCCAGGATCGACCAGGCCTGAGCCTGCTTAGCTCCCCAAATCAGAACAAGTGAATGGTGTTTAGGTAGTTGGCCTGCGCCATTAGACATTCCCGTAAGTTGGTTTCAAGCATCAGACTCTCCCCACCCCTATAACTCTCCATCCTGGGATCACTTTAAGCCCACCAGCCAGGGGCAATGGGGCTTCTTCACCCTAAAGCCACAAGGGGTTCCTTGCTCTCCCCTGGCGTATCGGCAACTTCAGCGCCCCCCGGTCCCGGTTAGGTCACGGTTAGCCTCCCTCACCTCTTGGCTTGTCGGGATAGGCCCTGGGTGTCCGTGGATGCCCCGGGCCTCCCTGTGGGTCTTCAGGGAGCCCCCCTTATCCTCACTGGAACTTCCTATCTGCCATCAGGGTAATGTGGGACCCCCTTGGTCAAAAAGCTTGCCATGGAGGTGCGGCGAAAAGGACTGCCTATGACACATTGTGGTTCCAGGTGGTCTCCCATCCAGGATCTGACCATGCCGAGCCTGCTTAGCTTCCATGATCAGACAAGTTTGGATGGGGTTAGTTCGGGTGGCCTGCGGCCATTAGACATTCCTGTAATTGATTTCAAAGCCATCCAGAGACTCTCACCAACTCCATAGAAGTTTCTCAAGCACTGGATGACTTTCGCCCACCTCCAGGGGCAATGGGGCTTCTCTACCTGAAGCCACAATGGGTTCTTTGCCTCCCTGGGCGGATGTGGCTACTGCAAAGCCCCCCCCCCGGTCCCGGTTGGCCTCCCTCACACCTTGGCTTAGTCGGGGAGAAGCCTGGTTTCCGTGGATTCCCTGGCCTCCTGTGGTCTCGGGAGCCCCCTATCCTCCGGGCACGCCTATCTGCCCATCATGATAAGGTGGGACCCCTTGGTCAAAACTTGCCAGTGGGGAGTGAGGCAGAAGAAAAGACTGCCTATGACACATGGTATTCTCCAGGTGGTCTCCCATCCAGGATCTGACATGCCGAGCCTGCTTCGCTTCCAAAATCAGACAAGTTTGGATGTGTTTTTAGGTTAGTGTGGCCTGTGCCATAGATTTTTTCCCTGTAAGTTGATTTCAAAGCCATCCAGAGCTCTCACCCACTCCTAGACTCTCAAGCATGGGATTACTTTAGCCCACCAGCCAGGGGCCAATAGGGCTTCTCCTACCTACAGCCCAAGGGGTTCTTGCTCTCACTGGGCGGGAGGGGTGGGCTAACTGCAAGCCCCCCGGTCCCGGTTGGCCTCCCTCACCTCTTGGCTTTTGTCGGGGAGAAACCTGGGTATCCGTGGATGCCCCTGACTCCCTGTGGTCTCAGGGAGCCCCCTGAATCCTCACGGGCAGTCTTATCTGCCACGGGTAGGGTTGGACCCCTTGTCAAAAGCTTGTGCCAGTGGAGGCGAGGAAGAGAAAACTTTCCTATGACCATTGTATTCCCAGGTGGTCTCCCATCCAGGATCTGACCAGCCTGAGCCTGCTTAGCTTCCAAGATCAGACAAGTTTGGATGTGTTTAGGTTTGTGTGGCCTGCGGCCATTGACATCCCTGTAATTGGATTTCAAGCCATCCAGAACTCTCCACCCACGCCCAGAACTCCAAGCTGGGATCACTTTAGCCCACCAGCCATGGGCAATGGGGCTTCTCTACCCAAAAATCCACAAGGGTTCTCTTCTCACTGGGGCGAATGTGGCTAACTGCAAGCCCCCCGTCCCGGTTGGGCCTCCCTCACCTCTTTGGCTTTGTCGGGGAGAAACCTGGGGTATCCTTGGTGCCCCTTGACTCCTGTGGGCTCAGGAGCCCCCCCTGATCCTCACGGCCATTCTTTCTGCCTCGGTTGTTGGACCCCTTGGTCACAAGCCTTGCCAGTGGAGCGAGTGAAGAAGAAAACATTTCCTATGACACATGGTATTCAGTGGTCTCCTAACTCCCACCAGGATCTGACCATGCCTGAGCCGCTTAGCTTCCCAATATCAACAAAGTTCAGATGTGTTTTAGTTTTGTGTGGCGCGTCCATTAGACATTCCCTGTAAGTTGATTTCAAGCCATCCAATACTCTCACCCACTCCATAGATTACTCAAGCATGGGGAGGACTTTAGCCCACCAGCCAGGGGTAAATGGGCTTCTTACCTGAAAGCCACAAGGGTTTTCTTGCTCTCACTGGGCGGATGTGGCTAACTGCAAGCCCCCCGGTCCCCGGTTGGCCTCCCCTCCACCGTCTTGGTTAGTCGGGAGAAACCTGGAAAACAACCTCTCCGTGGAATGCCCCTGGCCATCCCTGTTGGTCCTCAGGTAGCCCCCTGATCCTCACGGGCACTATCCTATCTGCCATCAGGATAGTGGGGGACCCCTTGGGTCAAAGCTTGCAGTGGAGTGATGCAGAAGAAAAAACTTTCCTATGACCTGGTATTCCAGGTTGTCCTCCCATCCCAGATCTGACCAGTCCCGGAGCCCTGCTTGCTTCCAAGATCAGACAAGTTCAGATTGTTTTAGGTTTAGTGTGGCCTGGGCCATTGTACATCCCGTAAAGTGGAGTCAAGCCATCCGAGACCTCCCCACTTCCCTAGAACTCTCAAGCATGGGATGAACTTTAGCCACCAGCCAGGGGCATGGGGCTTCTCTTACCCTAAAACCACAAGGGGTTCTTGTCTCCCTGGGCGGATGCGCTAACTGCAAGCCCCCCGGTCCCGGTTGGTTCAAACAGTGTAGCCTCCCTCACCTCTTGGCTGGTTGGGGAAGGCCTGGGTACCGTGATGGCCCTTGGCCTCCTCTGTGGGTCTCGGGGAGCCCCCTGATCCTCACGTCAGTTCCTCTCTGCCATCAAGATATGTGGGGCCCCTTATCAGGGCTTGCCAGTGGAGTGAGTCGAAGAAAAGACTTGCCCTATGACACATGGTATTTCCAGGGGTCTCCCATCCAGGATCTGACCAGCCTGACGCCTGTCTTTGCTCCAAGATCAGACAAGTGTTTGGATGTGTTTAGGGTTTAGTGTGGCCTGCGGCCATTAACATTCCCCTGTAAGTTGATTTCAAGCCATCCAGAGACTCTCACCCACTCCATAGAACTCTCAATCATTTGGGAGACTTTACCCACCAACAGGGCAAGGGGGCTTCTCCATACCCTAAAAGCCACAAGGTGTTCTTGCTCCCACATGGGCGGATTGCAGCTAACTACCTGCAAGCCCCCCCCCCCCCCCCCCCCCCCCCCCCCCCCCCCCCCCCCCCCCCCCCCCCCCCCGCCCCCCCCGCCCACCCCCCCCCCCCCACCCCCCCCCCCCCCTCCCCCCCCCCAGCCCCCCCCCCCCCCCCCCCCCCCCCCCCCCACCGCCCCCCCCCCCCCCCCCCCCGCCCACACCCCCCCCCCCCCCCCCCCCCCCCCCCCCCCCCCCCCCCCCCCCCCCGCCCCCCCCCCCCCACCCACCCCCCCCCCCCCCCCCCCCCCCCCCCCCCCCCCCCCCCCCCCCCCCCGCCCCCCCCCCCCCCCCCCCCCCCCCCCCCCCCCCCCCCCCCTCCCCCCCTCCTCCCCCCCCCCCCCCCACCCTCCCCCCCGGCCCCCCCACCCCCCCCCCCCCCCACCCCCCCCCCCCCCCCCCCCCCCGCCCCCCCCCCCCGGTCCCCCGGTTTGGGTCACAGTTAGCCTCCTCACCTCTTGGCTTGGTTGGTGAGAAGCTGGGTATCCTTGGATGACCTTTGCCTCCTGTGGGTCCGGGGAGACGCCCTGATCCTCAATCGGGCAGTTCCTATCGGCCCATAGATATTGGGACCCCTTGGTCAAGGGCTCCTTGCCAGTGGATTGAGGGCAGAAGAAAAGACTGCCTATGACACATGTATTCCAGGTGGTCTCCAATCCAGGATCTGACAGGCCTGACCTGCTTAGCTTCCAAGATCAGACAGTTTGGATGTTTTTTAGGTTAGTGTGGCCTGCCGGCCATTAACATTCCCTGTAAGGTTGATTTCAAGCCATCCAGAGACCTCCACACCCACTCCTAGAACCTCCAGCATGGGATGACTTAGCCCAACCAGCCAGGGGGGCATAAGGGCTTCTCTACCCTAAAGCCACAAGTGGTTCTTGCTCTCACTGGGCTGGGGCTCACTGGGTGATGGGCTAACTGCAAGCCCCCCGGTCCCGGTTGGCCTCCCTCACCTCTTGGCTTTGTCGGGGAACCTGGGTATCCGTGGATGCCCCTGGACTCCTGTGGGGTCTCAGGGAGCGCCCCTGATCCTTCCTCACGGGCAGTTCTTATATCTGGCCATCGGGTGATGTGGGAACCCCTGGGTCACAAGCTTTGCCGTGGAGCGAGGAAGAAGAAAACATTTCCTATCGACACAGGGTATTCCAGTGGCCTCCCATCCAGGATCTGACCACCTGAGCCTGCTTAGCTGTCAAGATAGACAAGTTGGGATGTGGGGTTTAGGTTAGTGTGGCCTGCGGGCATTAACATTCCCTGCTAAGTTGATTTCAAGCCATCCAGAGACTTCTCTCACCCACTCCCTAGAACTCTCAGCATGGGTCACTTTACCACCAGCCAGGGGCAATGGGCTTCTCTACCCTAAAGCCACAAGGGTTCTTGCTCCCACTGGCGGAATTGCTGCTCACTGCAAAGCCCCCCGGTCCCGGTTGGGGTCACAGTTAGCCTCCCTCACCGTCTTTGCTTGGTTGGGGATAGCCTGCGTATCCGTGGATTGCCCTTGGGCCTCCCTGTGGGTATACTCGGGGAGCCCCCTTTCCCTCACGGCAGTTCCTATCTGCCTCAGGGATATGTGGGACCCCCTTGGTCAAGGCTGCCTTGGAGTGAGGCAGAAGAACAGACTGCCTAACACATGGTAATTCCTGGTGGTTCTCCCATTCAGTATCTGGACCATGCCTTGCCTGCTTACTTCCAAGATCAGACAAGTTTGGATGTTTTTGGTTAGGTGTGCCTGCTGGGGGGGGGGGCGCCGTTAGATATTCCCTGTAAAGTTGATTTCAAGCCATCCAGAGACTCTCACCCACCCCTAGAACTCCCCCAAAAAGCAGTGGGATGACTTTAGCAGCCCACCAGCCATGGGCCATGGGGCTTCTCTCCCCTAAGCCACAAGGGGTTCTTGCTCTCACTGGGCGGATGTGGCTAACTGCACTCCCCCAGGTCCGCGGTTGGCCTCCCTACCTCTTGCTTTGTCGGGGAGAAACTGGGTATCCGTGGATGCCCTGGACTCCCTGTGGGTTCCCTCATGAGCCCCCTGATCCTCATGGGCCAGTTTCCTATCTGCCATCAGGTATGTGGGAAACTCCTTGGTTCACAAAAGCTGCCAGTGGAGCGAGGCAGAAGAAAGACTTCCTATGACCACATGGTATTCCCGGGGTCTCCCATCCATGACTGACCAGGCCTGATCCTGCTTAGCTTCCAAGATTCAACAAGTTTAAATGTGGTTAGTTTAGTGTGGCCTGCGGCCATTAGACATTCCCTGTAAGTGAATTTCAAGCAATCCAGAGACTCTCACCCCCTCCCTAAACCTCAAGCATGGGATCACTTAGCCCCACCAGCCAGGGCAATGGGGCTTCTCTACCCTAAGCCACAAGGGTTCTTGCTTGCTCCCACTGGCGGATGCGGCTAACTGCAAGCCCCCCAGTCCCGGTTAGTTTACGGTTAGCCTCCCTCACCATCTTGGAATTGGTCGGGGAGAGGCCTGTGGTGTCCTGGATGCCCCTGCTCCCTGTGGTCTAGGGGAGCCCCCTGATCCTCAACAGGAACTTCCTATCTGCCATCAGGTATGTGGGACCCCTGGTCAAAAGCTTGCCGTGAGGAGGCAGAAGAAGGATTTCCTATGCACATCATGGTATTCCCCAGGTGGTCTCCATCCAGAGCTGACCATGCCTGAGCTGCTTAGCTTCCAAGATCAGACAAGTTTGGATGTGTTTAGGTTAGTGTGGCCTGCGGGCCATTAGACATTCCCCTGTACGTTGAATTTCAAGCCATCCAGAGACTCGTCACCCACTCCCTAGAACTCCTCAAGCATGGGATCCACTAGCCGCACCAGCCGGCAATGGGGCTGCTCTACCCAAAGCCACAATGGGTTCTTGCTCCCTGGGGCGGATGCGGCTACCTGCAAGCAACCCCGGTCCCGGTAGGTCCACGGTTAGCTCCCTCACCTCTGCTTGGTCGGGGAGAGGCGGTGTGGTCCGGGATGCCCCTGGCCTCCCTGTGGGTCTCATGGAGCCCCCTGATCCTCACAGGAGCTCCTATCTGCCATCAGGGTATTGGGACCCCTTGGTCAAAAGCTTGCCAGTGGAGTTGATGCATAAGAAATATTTTCCTATGACACATGGTATTCCAGGTGGGCTCTCCATCAGGGATTTTCTGACCAGGCCTGAGCCTGCTTTAGCTTCCAAATCAACAAGTTGGATGTGTTTTAGTTAGTGGTGGCTGCTGCCATAGGACTTCCCTGTAAGTTGATTTCAAGCAAGCCTCCATATACCGCTCACCCACTTCCCTAGAACTCTCAAGCATTGATTGACTTTAGCCCACCAGCCAGGGGCAGGGGGCTTCTCTACCCTAAAGCAACAAGGGGTTCTTGCTCCCACTGGGCGGATTGCAGCTAACTGCAACCCCCCGGGCCCGGTTGGGTCCAGTTGCCCCTTCCACCTCTTGGCTTGGTTGGGGAGGCCTGGGTATCGTGATGCCCTTGGCCTCCCTGTGGGTCTAGGGGAGCCCCCTGATCCTCAAGGCAGTTTCCTATCTGCCATCAGGATATGTGGGACCCCTTGATCAAGGCTTGCCAGTGGAGTGAGGCAGAAGAAAAGACTGCTATATGACACCTGTATTCCAGTTGTCTCCCTCCATCCAGGATCTGACCAGGCCTGATCCTGCTTAGCTTCAAGAGCAGCAATTTTGGATGTGGTTAGCTTAGTGTGTCCCCGGCCATTAGACATTCCCTGGAAGTTTGATTTCAATTCAGCCATCCATAGAACTTCACCCACTCCCTAGAACTCTCAACTGGATGACTTTACCCACCACCAGGGGCAATGGGCTTCTCTAACCCTAAAGCCACAAGGGGTTTCCTTCTCTCACTGGGCTGATGGTGGGCTAACTGCCAGCCGCCCGGTCCGTTGCCTCCCTCCCTCTTGGCTTTGTCCGGGAGAAACCTGGGTATCCGTGGATGCCCTGGACTCCCTGTGGGTCTCAGGGAGCCCCCTGATCCTCACGGGCAGTTCTTATCTGCCATCGGGTTATGTGGGACCCCTTGGTAAAAAGCTGCATTGGAGCGAGAGACGAAACATTTCCTATGACACATTGTATTCAGGTCGTCTCCCATCCATGATCTGAAAGCCTGAGCCTGCTTAGCTTCCAGATCAGACAAGTTTGGATGTGTTTAGGTTAGTGTGGCCTCGGCCCCTAGACATCCTGTAAGTTGATTTCAAAGCCCTCCATAGACTTCTCACCCACTCACTCCCTAGAACTCTCAAGCATTGGGGAATCACCCCTTTAGCCCACCAGCAGGGGCAAATGGGGCTCTCTACCCACATCCACAAGTGGTTCTTGCTCCCCACTGGGCGGCTGCGCTAAACTGCAAAGCCCCCGGTCCCGGTTGGTCACATGGCCTCCCCTCATCACCTCTTTGGCTTGGTTTGGGGAGAGGCCTGGGTGTCCGTGGATGCCCCGGCCTCCTGTGGGTCTCAGGAGCCCCTGATTCCTCACGGAAACTTCCTATCTGCCTCAGGGTATGTGGGACCCCTTTGGTCAAAAGGCTTGGGGCAGTGGAGTGAGGCGAAGACAGAGATTTTCCTATGACACATGGTATTCCAGGTGTCTTCCCATCCAGGAATCTGACCAGGCTGAGCCTGCTTAGCTTCAAGATCAGACAGTTTAGATGGGGTGGTTAGTGTGGCCTGCGGCCATTAGAATACATTCTCTGTGAGTTGATTTCAGCCATCCAGAGACTCGCACCACACACACCCAATCCCTAGAACTCTCAAGCATTGGATGAACTTAGTCTCCCACCAGCCAGGGGCAATGGGGCTTCTCTATCCTCACCCGAAAGCCACAAGGGGTTCTTGCTCTCACTGGCGGATGTGGCTAACTGCAAGCCCCCCTGGTCCCGGTGGCCTCCCCACCTCTTGCTTAGTTGGGGGAACCTGGGTATCCGTGGATGCCCCCTGGCCTCCCTGTGGGTCTCAGGGAGCCCCCTGATCCTCACGGGCAAGTTCCTTCTCCATCATGATAATGTGGGACCCTTGGTCAAAAGCTTGCCAGTGGATTGGGCGAAGAAACCACTTTCTATGCACTGGTCTTCAGGTGGTCCTCCCATCCAAGATCTGACCAGCTGAGCTCGCTTGGCTTCCAAGAATCAGACAAGTTCAGAAGTGGTTTAGGTTAGTGTGGCCTGTGGCCATTGGACAATTCCCTGTAATTGAATTTCAGGCCATCAGGAGACTCTCACCCACTCCCTAGAACTCTCAGCAAGGGATGACTTTAGCCCACCACCCGGGCAATGGGGGCTTCTCTACCCTAACGGCACAAGGGTTCTGCTCTCACTGGGCGGTGTGGCTAACTGCAAGCCCCCCGTCCCGTTAGAGCCTCCTCACCTCTTGGCTTGGTTTTTGGTCGTGGAGAGGCCTGGGTGGTCCGTGGTGCCCCCTGTCCTCCCTGTGGGTCTCAGGAGGCCCCCCTGTATCCTCACGGGAAACTTCCTATTCTGCCATCTGGGTAATGTGGGACCCCTTGGTCAAAAGCTTGCCAGTGGATGAGCCAGACGAAGAGATTTCTATGACCAATGTATTCCAGGGTCTCCCTCCAGGATCTGCGCAGCCTGAGGCCTCTTAGCTTCAAGATCCAGACAAGTTTAGATGTGGTTAGGTTAGTGTGGCCTGCGGCCATTAGACTCTCTGTAAGTTGATTTCAAGCCATCCATAGACTCTCACCCGCGCCTCACTAGAACTCTCAAGCATGGGATGACTTTAGCCCACCAGCCAGGGTCAATGGGGCTTCTCTAACCCGAAAGCCACAAGGGGTCTTGCTCTCACTGGGCGGATGTGGCTAACTCAAGCCCCCCCGGTCCCGGTTGGCTCCCTCACCTCTTGGCTTAGTTTGGGGGAAACCTGGGTAGCCGTGGATGCCGGCCCCCTGGCTCCCGTTGGTTCTCAGGGAGCCCCCTGATCCTCCACGGGCAGTTCCATCTGGCCATGCAGCATATGTGGGACCCTTGGTCAAAAGCTGCCAGTGGAGTGAGGCAGAGAAACACTTTCTATACACATGGTCTTCCAGGTGGTCTCCCACCACGATTACCAGCAGGGCCTGACCTGCTTGGCTTCCAAATCATACAAGTTCAGTGTGTTAGGTTAGTGTGGCCTGTGGCCATTGAACCTTCCTGTAAGTTGATTTCAAGCAAGCCATCCAGAGACTCTCACCCACTCCCTTAGAACTCTCAAGGCATGGGCTGACTTTAGCCCACCAGCCAGGGGCAATGGGGCTTCTCTAACCCGAAAGCCACAAGGGTTTTTGCTCTCACTGGGCGATGTTGCTACCTGCAACCCCCCGGTCCCGGTTAGGTTCCCGGTTGCCTCCCTCAACCTCTTGGCTTGGTCGGGTAGAGGCCTGGGTGTCCGTGGATGCCCCTGGCCGTCCCTGTGGGGTCTCCAGGAGCCCCCTTATCCTCATGGGAACTTCCTATCTGCCATCATGGTATGTGGGACCCCTTGGGTTCAAATGCTTTGCCATGGAGTTATCAGAAGAAGAGATTTCCTATGACACATGGTTTCCAGGTGGTCCTCCCATCCAGGATCTACCCGGCCGAGCCTGCTTAGCTTCCAAATCGACACGTTTAGCATGTGTTAGGTTAGTGTGGCTGCGGCATTAGACATTCCCTGTAAGTTGATTTCAGCCATCCAGAGACTCTACCCACTCCCCTAGAACTCTCAGCGATGGAGACTTTAGCCCACCAGCCAGGGGCATGGGGCTCTCTACCAGAAACCACAAGGGGTTCTTGCTCTCACTGGGCGGTGTGGCTAACTGCAAGCCCCCCCCCGGTCCCGGTTGGCCTCCCTCACCTCTTGGCTTATTTGGGGGAAAACCTGGGTATCCGTGGCAATGCCCGCTGGCCTCCTCTGTGGGTCTCAGGGAGCCCCCTGCTCCTCAACGGGCAGTTCCTATCCGCCATCAGGATATGTGGGAACCCCTTGGTCAAAGCCTTTCAGTGGAGTGAGGCAGAAGAAAAACACTTTCTATGACACATGGTATTTCAGTGGTCTCCCATCCAGGATCTGACCAGGCCTGAGCCTGCTTGGCTTCCAATCAGCACAATTCAGATGTGTTTTAGTGTTTAGTGTGGCTGTGGCCATTTGACCTGCGGCTCCCTGTAAGTTTGATTTCAAGCCAGCCCGACCTCATCCACTCCCTGAAACTCTAAGCTGGGATGACTTTGCCCACCATCGGGTGACCTTAGCCCACCATCCAGGGGCATGGGGCTTCTCTATCTCTCCCTACCCGAAAGCCACAAGGGGTTCTTGCTCTCACTGGGCGGATGTGGCTAAACTGCAGCCCCCGGTCCTGTTAGGTCGACGGTTAGCCTCCCACACCTCTTGCTGGTCGGGGAGATGCCTGGGTGTCCGTGGATGCCCCTGGCCTCCCTGGGGTCGCCGGGAGCCCCCTGATCCCTCAGGAACTTTCCTATCTGCCATCAGGGATATGTGGGACCCCCTTGGTCAAAATCTTGCCAGTGGAGTGAGGCAGAAGAAAAACACTTCTATACAAATATTATTCCAGGTGGTTCTCCCTCTCCAAGATCCGACCAGCTGACCGGCTTAGCTTCCAATATCTAGACAAGTTTTGGATGTGGTTAGGTTGTGTGGCCTGCGTCCATTAGACATTCCCTGTAGTTGATTTCAAGCCATCCCGTACTCCACCCACTCCCTAAACTCCAAGGCATGGGCTGACTTTAGCCCCACCATCCAGGGGGCATGGGGCTTCTCTACCCTAAACCACAAGGGTTTCTTGCTCTCACTGGGCGGATGTGGCTAACTGCAAGCCCCCCCGGTCCCGTTTGGGGTCACAGTTAGCCCTCCCTCACCTCTTGGCTTGGTTGGGGAGAAGCCTGGGTGTCCGTGGATGCCCCTGGCCCCTCCCTGTGGGTCTCAGGAGCCCCCTGATCCTCCGGAATTCCTATCTTCCATGGGGTATGTGGACCCCTTGGTCAAAGGCTTGCATGTCACGAGGCAAAGAAACATTTCCTAGAAATGGTATTCCGGTGGTCTCCCATCCAAGATCGTACCAGGCTTAAGCCTGCTTAGCTTCCAGATTCAACAAGTTTGGATGTGGTAGGATAGTGTGGCCTGCCGGCCATTAGACCTTCCCTTTAAGTTTGATTTCAAGCCATCCGAGACTCTTCACCCCTCCCTTAGAACTCTAGCATGGGAATGACTTAGCCCACCCGCCAGTGGGCAATGGGGCCTTCTCTACCCGAAAGCCACAAGGGGTTCTTGCTCTCACTGGCGATGTGGCTAACTGCAAGCCCCCCCGGTCCCGTTTGGCCTCCCCTCACCTCCTTGGCGTTAGTTGGGGGGGAAACCTGGGTGGCCGGGATGCCCTTGGCCTCCCTGTGGGTCGCAGGAGCCCCCTGATCTCACGGCATTCCTATCTGCCATCAGCATATTTGGGACCCGTGGGACCCCTTGGTCCAAAAGCTTGCCAGTGGAGTGAGGCAGAAGAAACCTTTCTATGACACATGGTAATTCCAGGTGGTCCTCCCATCCAAGATCTGACCAGCCTGAGCCTGCTTGTCTTCCAAATCAGACCAGTTCGATTTTTATTATTGTGGCCTGTTGCCTTGGACCATTCCCTGTAAGTTGATTTCAAATCCTCCAGAGACTCTCACCCCTGTCCCTAGACTCTCAGCATGGGCTGACTTTAGCCCAACCAGCCAGGGGTCAAGGGCTTCTCTAACCCGAAAGCCACAAGTGTTCTTGCTCTATGTGCGATGGTGGCTACTGCAGCCCCCCTTTCCCTGGTTAGGTCCGGTTAGCCCTCCCTCCACCTCTTGCTGTGGTCGGGGAGAGGCCTGGTGTCCGTGTATGCCCCTGGCCTCCCTGTGAGTCTCAGGGAGCCCCCCGCCCCCTGATCCTCACGGGAACTTCCTATCTATCTGCCATCAGGGTATTTGGGACCCCTTGGTCAAAAGCTTGCCAGTGGAGTGAGCAAGAAAGAAGATATTTCCTATGCCCCTGGTATTCCAGGTGGTCTCCCATCCAGGATCTGACCAGGCCTGAGGCCTGCGTAGCTTCCTCCACGATCAGACAAGTTTTTAGATGTGGTTAGGTTAGTTGTGGCCCTGCGGCCAATTAGACATTCCTCTGTAAGTTGATTTCAAGCCATCCAGATACTCTCACCCACTCCCTAGAACTCTCAAGCATGGATGGACGTTAGTCCACCAGCCAGGGCATGGGGCTTCTGCTAACCCGAAAGCCACAAGGGGTTCTTGCTCTCACTGGGCGTATTGGCTACTGAGCGCCACCGGTCCCGGTTGTCCTCCCTCCCTCTTTGGCTTATTGGGGGGAAACCTGGTATCCGTGGATGCCCCATGTGCCTCGCCTGTGGGTCCTCGGGGAGCCCCCTGATCCTCAACGGGCAGTTCCCTATCTGCCATCGGGGTATTAGTGGGGGAAACCCCGTTGTTAAAGCTTTCCAGTGGAGCTGAGGCAGAAGAAAAACTATCTATGAACACTGGTATTCAGGTTGTCTCCCATCCAAATCGACCAGGCTGAGCCTGCTTGCTTCCAAGACAGGACAAGTTCAGATGTGTTTAGGTTAGTGTGAGCCTGTGGCCATTTAGGACATTCCCTGTAAGTGATTCAAGCACCAGATACTCTCACCCACTCCTAGAACTCTCAAGCATGGGATGACTTTAAGCCCACCCGGCCAGGGGCAATGGTGGCTTCTTACCCTAAAGCCACATAGGGGTTCTTGCTCTCACTGGGCGGATGTGGCTGACTGCAAAGCCCCCGCCCGGTTCCCGTTGGGTCACCGTTAGCCTCCCTCACTCTTGTCTGGTCGGGGAGAGGCCTGGGTGTCCGGTGGATGCCCTGGCCTACCCTGTGGGTCTCAGGAGCCCCCCTGTCCTCACGGGCACTTCCGATCTGCCTATCGGGTATTGTGGGACCCCTTGGTCAAAGTCTTGGCCAGTGTGGAGGAGGCAGAAAGAAAGATTTCCTATACCATGGTGATTTCCAGGTGGGTCTCCCATCCAAGGATACTGGACCAGGCTGAGCCTGCCTTAGCTTCCAAGTCAGACAAGTTTGATGTGGTTAGGTTATGGTGCATGCTGGCCATTAGCATTCCCTGTTAAGTTGATTTCAGCCATCCAGAGACTCATCACCACTCCCTAGAACTCTCAAGCAAGGGATGACTTAAGCCCACCAGCAAGGGTGAAATGGGGCTTCTCTACCCTGAAAGCCATCAAGAGGGGATCTGCTCTCACTGGGGCGGATTGTGCTAACTGCAAAGCCCCCCGGTCCCGGTTGCTCATCCTCCTCACCTCTTGGCTTGAGTTGGGGAGGAAACTGGGTGTCCGGTGCCCTGGCTTCCCTGGGTCTCGGTGAGCCCCCTGATCCTCAATGCAGTTTCCTACATATGTCCTCGGGGTATGTGGGCCCCTTGTCAAAGCTGCCAGTGGAGTGAGGCATGAAGAAAAACACTTTCCTAGACAAACTGGTATTCCAGGTGTCTCCATCCAAGATCGGACAGGCTGAGCCTGCTTAGCTTCAGAACAGACAAGTTTGGGATGTGGTTTAGGTTGTGTGGCTTGCGGCCAGTTAGGAACATTCCCTGTAAGTTGATTTCAAGCCACCAGAAGACTTCTCAACCACTCCCTAAACCTCAAGCATGGTGGATACTTAGCCCACCAGCCAGGGGCAATGGGGCTTCTCTTCTCTACCACTAAAGAGCCACAAGGTGGTTCTTGCTCCTCACGGCGGATGTGGCTAACACTGCAAGCCCCCCGCCGGTCCGGTTGGGTACAGTTACCTCTCCCCTACACTCTTGGCGTGGTTTGGGGAGAAAGCCGGGTGCCGTTGGTATGCCTCTGGACCTGCCTGGGTTCTCAGGAGCCCCCTGATCTCACGGGAGTACCTATCTGCCATCAGGAGGATGTGGGACCCCTTGGTGCAAGGGCTTGCAGTGAGCGAGGCAGAAGAAGACATTCCTATGACACATGGTATTCAGGTGGTCCTCCCCATCCAGACGATCGGACCAGGCCTGAGGCCGGCTTAGCTTCCAAGATCAGACAAGTTTTGGATGCTGGTTAGGTTAGTGTGGCCTGCGGCCATTGACATTCCCCTGTTAAGGTTTAACAAGCCATCCAGAGACTCCATTCACTCACCACTCCCTAGAACTCTCAGAGCAGGGATGGACTTTAGCCCACCAGCCAGGGGCAAGGGCTTCTCTAACCTCTTAACCGAGCCACAAGGGGTTCTTGTCTCACTGGCGGATGCGCTAACTGGCAAAGCCCCCCTGTCCCGGTTGGCTCCCTCACCTCTGCTTGTCTGGGGGAACCTGGGTAGTCCGCCGGATTGCCCAGTGCTCCCGCTGGGTCTCGGGAGCCCCCTTGATCCTCAGGGCATTCCTATCTGCACACAGGATATGTTGGACCCCGCTTGGTCAAAAGCTTGACCAGTGGAGTGACGGCGGCGATAAGAACAACATTCTATGACAATGGTATTCCGTGGTCTCCCATCCAAGCATTTGTACCAGCTGAGCTGATTGCTCCTGGGCCAGTTCAGAAGTTCGATGTGTAGGGTTATGTGGCCTGTGGACATGGACATCCCTGGTAAGTCTGATTTCACGTCCGAGACTCTACACCCCTCCCTAGAACTCTCAAGATGGGAGTACTTTAGACCCAGCATCCGGGGCAAATGGGGGGCTTCTCTACCCGAAAGCCACAAGGGTTCTTGCTTCTCACTGGGCGGATGTGTAACTGCAAGCCCCCCGGTCCCGTGTAGGTCAGGTTTAGGCCTCCCTCACATTCTTGGCTTGGTGGGGAGGCCTTGGGTGTCCGTGCGATGCCCCTGGCACTACGGGGTCTCAGGGAGCCCCCTGATCCTCACGGGAAGCTCTATCTCCATCAGGGTGTTTGGACCCTTGGTCAAAAGCTTGCCAGGGGTGAGCAGAGAAAGAATTCCCTATCTTGACACATTGGTTTTCAGGTGCGTTCTCCATTCCAGTCTGACAGGCGCTGAGCCGGCTTAGCTCAAGATCAGACAAGTTTGAGTGTTTAGGTTACGTGGGCCTGCGGCTATTACATTCCCTGTAAGTTGATTTCAAGCCATCCAGAGCCTCTCAGCCCACTCCTAGACACTCTCAAGCATGGGATGACTTTAGCCACCAAGCCAGGGCAAGTGGTGTTCTCTACCCAAAACCACAAGGGGTTCTTGCTCTCACTGGCGGATGGGTCTAACTTGCAAGCCCCCGGTCCGGCTGGTCCTAGCCTCCTCTTTACCTCTTGGCTTGTGTGGAGAGGGACCGTTGGGTACCGTGGAATGCCCTGGCATCTCCTGTGGGTCCAGGGAGCCCCCTGATCCCACGGGCAGTTTCCTATCTGCCATCAGGATGTAGTGGAGACCCCTTGGTCAAAAGCTTGCAGTGGAGTGAGGAAGAGAAAACACTCTCATGACAAGTTGTTGTTTTTTTGTGTTTTATTGGCGGTCTCCATAACAGATCTGACCAGGCCTGAGCCGCTTGCTTCAAGATACAGGACAAGTTGCATGGTTAGGTAGTGTGGCCTGTGCCATTGACATTCCCTCGGTAGTTGATTTTCAAGCCATCCCGAGACATCTCAGCCACTCCCTAGAACTCTCAAGCACGGGATGACTTTTAGCCCCACACGGATACTAGCCACACAGGGGCAATGGGGCTTCTCTACCATAGAAGAAAGGGTTCTTGGCTCTCACTGGGCGGATGGGGTAACTGCAAGCCTACCGTCCACGGTTTTATGGTCACGGTTAGCCTCCTCAAACCTCTTGGCTTGTCGTGGGAGAGCGCGGGTGTCGTGGATGACGCCCATGGCCTCACCTGTGGGTCTCAGGGAGCCCCGTGATCCTCACGGCAGTTACCTATCTGCCATCGAGATCTTTGGGAACCCCCTTGCAAAAAGCTTGCCAGTGGAGATGAGCGCCGAAAGAAAACACTTCCTAGACAAATGGTATTCCAGGTGGTCTCCATCCAAGATCCGACAGGCCTGAGCCCTGCTTAGCTTCCAAGATTCAGACAAGTTTGGATGTGGTTAGGTTACGTGTGGCTGCGGCCATTAAGGGGGACACACAATTCCTGTAAGTGTATTTCAAGCCATCCAGAGGGACTCTCACCACCACTTCCCTAGAACTCTCAAGCATGGGATGACTTAGGCCCACCCACCAGGGGATGGGTTCTCTACCCTAAAGCCACAAGGGGGTCTTTGTCCTCACTGGGGGATGCTGGCTAACTGCAAGCCCCCCGTCCCGGTTTGGGTCCACAGTTAGCCTCCACCTCACTCTTTGGCTTGTGTCTGGGGAGGAAGCCTGGGTGTCCGTGATCCCACTGGACTCCCTGGGGTCTCATGGGCAGCCCCCATGATCCTCAAGCGGGCAGTTCCTTGCCATCAGGAGTACTGTGGGACCCCTTGGTCAAAGGCTTGCCAGGGTGAGGCGAGGCAGAAGAAAACATTGCTATGACACATGGGTATCCAGGTAGGTCGTCTCCCATCCGAGATTCGACTAGGGCCTGAGCCGGGGTAGCTTTCCACGAGATCAGAACAAGTTTAGGTGGTGTGGTTGTAGGTGGCGCGGCATTAGATACATTCTCCTGTAAGTGGATTAAAAGGCCATCCAGAGACTCTCACCCACTCCATAGAACTCTCAAGCATGGATGACTTTAGCCCACCAGCCAGGGGCAATGGGGCTTCTCTACCCTAAAGCCACAAGGGGTTTCTTGCTCCATGGGCGGATGTGGCTAACTGCAAAGCCCCCCGGTCCCGGTTGGTCACGTTAGCCTCCCTCACCTCTGGCTTGGTCGTGGAGAAGGCCTGGGTGTCCGTGGATGCCCCTGGCCCCCTGTGGGTCTCAGGAGCCCCTGATCCTCACGCAGTTCCTATCTGCCATCGGTATGTGGGAACCCTTGGTCAAAAGCTGCAGTGGAGTGAGGGAGAAGAAAACACATTCCTATGACAAATGGTTTCCAGGTGTCTCCCATCCAAGATCGACCAGGCCTGAGCCTGCTTAGCTTCCAATATCAGACAGTTTGATGTTGTTTAGGTTAGTGTGGCTGCGGCCATTTGACATTCCCTGTAAGTTGATTTCAAGCCATCCAGGAGCTCTCACCACTCCCTAGAACTCTCAAGCATGGGATGACTTTAGCCCACCAGCCAGGGCAATGGGGCTTCTCTACCCGAAAGCCACAAGGGGTCTTGCTCTCACTGGGCGGATGTGCTAACTGCCAAGCCCCCCGTCCCGGTTGGTGGCCTCCCTCACCTCTTGCTTGGTGGGAGAACCTGGGTTATCCGTGGTGCCCCCCCGGTCCTCCCTGTGGGTCTCAGGAGCCCCCTGATCCACGGGCAGTTCCTATCTGCCATCAGGATATGGTGGGACCCCTTGGTCAAAATCTGCCAGTGGAGGAGGCAGAAGAAAACACTTCTATGACACATGGTATTCCAGGTGGTCTCCCCATCGAGATCTGACCAGGCCTGAGCTGCTTGGCTTCCAAGATCAGACAAGTTGGATGGTGTTAGGTTAGTGTGGCCTGCGGCCATTAGACATTCCTGTAAGTTGATTCAAGCCATCCAGAGACTACCACCCACTCCCTAGAATCTCAAGCATGGGATGACTTTAGCCCACCAGCCAGGGCAATGGGGCTTCTTACTCCGAAAAAGCCACAAGGGGTTCTTGCTCTCACTGGGCGGATGTGGCTACTGCAAGCCCCCCGGGTCCCGGTTGGCCTCCTCACCTCTTGGCTTAGTGGGGGAAACCTGGGGTATCCGTGATGCCCTGGCCCCCCTGTGGGTCTCAGGGAGCACCTTTCCTCACGGGCAGTCTATCTGACATCAGGATATGTGGAGACCCCTTGGTCAAAAGCTTGCCAGTGGAGTGAGGCAGAAGAAACGATTTCCTATGACACATGGTTTCCAGTGGTCTCCCATCCAGGATCTGACCCAGGCCTGAGCCTGCTTAGCTTCCAAGATCAGACAAGTTGGATGTGTTTAGGTGTAGTGTGGCCTGCGGCCATTAGACATTCCGTAAGTTGATTTCAAGCCATCCGAGACTCCACCCTCCCTAGAACTCTCAGCATGGGATGACTTTAGCCCACCAGCCAGGGGCAATGGGGCTTCTCTACCCTAAAGCACAAGGGGTTCTTGCTCCCACTGGGCGGATGCGCTAACTGCAAGCCCCCGGTCCCGGTTGGTCACGAGTTAGCCTCCTCACCTCTTGGCTTGGGTGGGAGAGGCCTGGGTAACGTGGATGCCCTGCCTCCCTGGGTCTCGGGGAGCCCCCTGATCCTCACGGGCAGTTCCTATCTGCCATCAGGATATTGGGACCCTTGGTCAAAAGGCTTGCCAGTGGAGTGAGGCAGAAGAAAACATCTTGACAAATGGTATTCCAGGTGGTCTCCCCATCGAGATCTGACCAGGCCTGAGCCTGTTAGCTTCCAAGATCAGACAAGTTCGATGTGTTAGGTTAGTGTGGCCTTGGCCTTTGACATTCCCTGTAAAGTTGATTTCAAGCCATCCAGAGACTCTCACCCACTCCCTAGAACTCTCAACATGGGATGACTTTAGCACACCAGCAAGGGGCAATGGGCTTCTCTACCCTAAAGCCACAAGGGGTTCTTGCTCTCATCACTGGCGGATGTGGTAACTAACTGCAAGCCCACGGTCCCGGTTGGCCTCCCCCTCACCTCTTTGGCTTGTGGGGAGAAACCTGGGTATCCGTGATGCCCCTGGACTCCCTGGGGTCTCAGGGAGCCCCCTGATCCTCACGGCGTTCTATCTGCCATCGGGTATGTGGGACCCTTGGTCAAAAGCTTGCAGTGGAGCGAGGAAGAGAAAACATTCTATGACACATGGTATTCCAGGTGGTCTCCCCTCCAGGATCTGACCAGGCCTGAGCCTGCTTAGCTTCCAAGATCGACCAAGTTTGATGTGTTTAGGTTTAGTGAGGCCTGCGGCCATTAGACATTCCTGTAAGTTGATTACAAGCCATCCAGAGACTCTCAACACACTCCCTAAACTCTCAACAGCATGGGATGACTTTAGCCCACCGCCAGGGGCAATGGGGCTTCTCTACCCTAAAGCCACAAGGGGTTTCTTGCTCTCACTGGCGTATGGGCTAACTGAAGCCCCCGGTACGGGTTGGGCCGGTGGCCTCCCTCACCTCTTGGCTTTGTCGGGGAGAAACCTGGGTTCCGTGATGGCCCCTGGCCTCCTGTGGGTCTCAGGGAGCCCCCTGATCCTCACGGGCATTTCTATCTGCCATCGTGTATGTGGGACCCCTTGGTCAAAGGCTTGCCAGTGGAGGCGAGGCAGAGAGAAACACTTTCCTATGACATGGTATTCCAGGTGGTCTCCCATCCAGGATCTGACCGGCCTGAGCCTGCTTAGCTTCCAAGATCAGACAAGTTTTGATTGTTTAGGTTAGTTGGCCTGCGGCAGTAGACATTCCCTGTAAGTTGATTTCAAGCCATACAGAGACTCTCACCCCTCCCTAGAACTCTCAGCATGATGATCACTTTAGCCCACCAGCAGGGGCAATGGGGCTTCTACCTAAAGCCACGGGGTTCTTGCTCCCACTGGCGCGGGATGCGGCTAACTGCAAGCCCCCCGCCGTTGGGTACAGTTAGCCTCCCTCACCTCTTGGCTTTGTTGGGGGGAAAAAGCCTGCGTATCCGTGGATGCCCTTGGCATCCCTGTGGGTCATCAGGGGAGCCCCCTGATCCTCACGGCAGTCCTATCTGCCATCAGGATATGTGGACCCCTTGGTCAAAGGCTTGCAGTGGAGTGAGGCAGAAGAAAAGACGCCTAGAACACCTGGTATTCCTGGTTCTCCCATCCAGGATTGACCAGGCCTGGCCTGCTTAGCTTAAGATCAGACAAGTGTGGATGGGTTAGGTTAGTGTGGCACGGCAGCGTTAATTCCCAGTAAGTGATTTCAAGCCATCCAGAGACTCTCACCCACTCCTAGAACTCTCAAGCCAGGGAATCACTTTAGCCCACCAGCCAGGGGCAATGGGGCTTCTCTACCCCTAAAGCCACAAGGGGTTCTTGCTCCACTTGGGCGATGCGGCTAACTGCAAGCCCCCGGTCCCGGTTTGGCCTCCCTCCACCTCTTGGCTTTCGGGGAGAACCGGGGTATTCGTGGATCCCCTGGACTCCCTGGGGTCTCGGGGCCCCCTGATCCTCACGGGCAGTTCCTATCGGCCATCAGGATATGTGGGACCCCTGGTCAAAGCTTGCCAGTGGATCGAGGCAGAAGAAACAGACTTCTATGACACATGGTATTCCAGGTGGTCTCCCATCCAAGATGACCAGCCTGATCCTGCTTAGCTTCCCAGATCAGAACAAGTCTAATGTGTTATTAGTTTGTGTGGCGCTGCCGGGCAAGCATTCCCTTGAGTGAATTCAAGCATTCCAGAGACTCTCACCCACATCCCGTAGAACGTCTCAAGCAGGGAATTTAGCCCACCAGCCAGGGGCAAAATGGGGCTTCTCACCCGAAAGCCACAAGGGGTTCTTGTACTCACGCCCTGGCGGATGGGCTAACTGGCAAGCTCCCCGCTGTACCCGGTTATGTTACGGTTAGCCTCCTCACCTCTTGTGCTTGGTCGGGGAGAGTGCCTGGGTGTCTCGTTGGATGCCCCTGGCCTCCCTGTGGGTCTCAGGGAGCCCCCTGATCCTCACATGGGAGTCCATCTCTGCCATCAGGGTAGTGGGACCCCTTGGTCAAAGCTTGGCCAGTGGAGTGAGGCAGAAGAAAAACGACTTCCTATGACAACTGGTATTCAGGGGTCCTCCCATCCAGATCTGACTAGGCGCTGATGCCTGTCTTAGCTTCCAAGATCAGACAAAGTGGATGTGTTTAGGTTACGGTGTGGCCTGCGGCCATTAGACCTCCCGTAAGTTGATTTCAAGCCATCCAGAGACTCTCACCACTCCCTTAGAACTCTCAGCATGGGATGACTTTTTAGCCACCACCCGGGGGCATGGCAATGGGATGCTATTACCCTAAAGCCACAAGTGGGTTCTTGCTCCCACTGGGGGGATGCGGCTAACTGCAACCCCACCCCCCCCCGGCCTCCCGGTTGGGTCCACGGTTTACCTCCCTCACCTCTTGGTCTTGTGAGGGAGAAGGCCTGGGTGTTCGGTGTGCCCATTGCCTACACCTGTGGGTCTCAGGGGAGCGCCCTGATCTCACTGGGCCAGTCTATCGACATCAGGATATTGTGGGACCCCTTGTCAAGGGCTTGCCAGTGAGTTGAGGCAAGAGAAAGATGCCTATACACATGGTATTCCAGGGGGCTCACCATCCAGGCTCTGACAGGCCATGAGCACTGCTTACTTCCAAGAACAGACAAGTTTGTATGTCGGTTAGGTTAGCTGTGGCTGCGGCCATTTAGACCATTCCTGTAAGTTGATTCAAGCCACCAGAGACTCTCACCCACTCCCTAGAACCTCTCAAGCATGGGATGATTTAGCCCACACAGCCGGGGCAATGGGGGCTTCTCTACTACCCTAAAGCCACAAGGGGTTCTTCTTGCTCCTCCACTGGCGCGGATTTGTGAGCTAACTGGAATTAGCCCCCCGGATCCCCCGGTTGGGTCACAGTTATGCCTCACCTCACTCTTGGCTTGGTTGTGTGGGAAAGCCTCGGGTATCTGGATTGACCCTGTGCCTCCTCGTCGGGCTCTCAGGGAAGCCCCCATGATCCTCACGGGCTAGTCTTCTCTGCCATCGGGGGATGATGGGGACCCCTTGCTCAAAACGGCTTGGGCAGTGGAGGAGGCACAGAAAAAACAGTTCCTATGACACCATGGTATTCCACGGTGGTCTCCCACCGAGGTTGAGGCCTGCTCTCTCTTCCCAGGATCAGACATGTTTGGATGTGGTTAGGTTCGTGTGCGCCTTGCCTGGCCATGTAGATTCCCTGTAAGGTGATTCAAAAAGCCATCCAGAGCTCCACCCAACCCTAGTACACTCTCAAGCATGGGATGACTTCTAGTACCCTACCACAGGCCCAGGGCCGGCAAGTGGGCCTTTTCTCTAACCCTAAAAGCCCACAACGGGGTTCTTGCTCTCCACTGGGCGGGCGGATTGTCGGCTAACTGTTCTAAGTCACCGCCCGGATCCGTGGTCGTGAGCTCCTCCCCTCACTATGGCTTGTGGGGAGAGACCTGGGTGGTCCGGGATGCCCTGGCTCACCTGGCGTTCTCCATATGGAGCCCCTGCTCCTTCAACCGGTGAGTCTCCTTACAGCATTCGGTGTATGTTGGGGGGACCCCTTGTTCAAAAGCTTGCCAGTGGAGCGGACCGGCAGAAAGAAACATTTCCTATGACACATGGTTTATTGTTCAGGTGCGTCCCCCTATCCAGCGATCTGACAAGGCCTGAGCCTGCTTAGACTTCAAACAGATCAGACACAAGTTTCGATGTGGTTTAGGTTAGTTGGGGCCTGCAGAAACCATTAGACTATTCCCTGAAGTTGATTTCAAGAGCCATCCAAGACTCTACACATCCCTACGACCTTATCACGCATGGTGATATTTAAGCCCAACCCAGCCTAGGGGAATGGGGCTTCTCTAACCCAAAGGCCTACCATCGGCGGTTCTTGCCTCCACACTGGCGACGTGCGTAACTGCAAGACCCCCCCCGGTACCCTGGTTTAGTCACAGCCCTCCTCTGGATCTAGTGCCTGTTCGGGGAAAGGGGATAGGGACCCTCGCCTACCGTCGATTCCCTGTGGCCCCCCCGTGTTCAGGGAGCCCCCTGCATCCTCACGGGCAGTGTTCTATCTGCCATCAGGATAGTGTGGATCTCCCCTTGCGTACAAAGGCTTGCCAGTGGAGGAGGCAGAAGAAACACTTCTATGAACAACTCGGCATTTCACTGGGTTCCCAATCTCAGTGATTGACCAGGCTGAGGCTGCTTCACTCCAAGATTCCGACATAGTACTTCCCTTTTGCCGGTTGTTTAGGTTAGTGGTGCCTCGGCGGCCTAGTTGGAGAAACCCCTGTAAGTTTGATTTCAAGCCATCACGAGACTCTCACCCACTCCCTAGACTTCTCCAAGCATCGGGATGATTAGCCCACCAGGGGACGACATCTAGCACAAAGAAGGGCAATCCGCGGAGTTCTCTACCCCCCGAAAGCACACAAGGGGTTCTGTTGTCTCACTGGGCGGATGCTGGCTAATGCAGCCCCCCCCCCACCTGGTAGTGTCCGGTTTGCAATCCCATCACTCTGGCTTGGTGGCGGGGGGGACTGAAACCGTGAGGATGCCTTATGGCACCACTGGCTCCCCTGCCGGTCTAGGGGAGCCCCCTGATCTCACGGGCAGTTCTACTCTGCCACTCTTAGAGATATGTGGGGACCCGTGTATAACAAAGCTTGCATGAAGGACCCGAATGCAGAAGGAAAAGACTTTCCGATGACACATGCGTATCCAGGGGGTTCCCACCTAACTCGACCAGGCATGAGCTGTTCTAGTTCCAAGATCAGACAAGTTTGGTTATGTGGTGCTAGGTTGCTGTGGCCCGGCGGCCAACTTAGACCTCCCTGTAGTGTAGATTTCAACAATTCCAGACCGCCTCCTAGATTCCCACTCCCTAGACATCTCCAAGCATGGAACGACTTAGCCCACAGCCAGGGGCATGGCTTCTCTAACCCTAAAGCCCCATGGGGTTCGTTGCCCCCTGGCTGATGCGGCTAACTGCAAGCCCCTCCTGTCCCGGTTAGGTCACAGTTTAGCCTCCCTCACCCTTGGCTTGGTCGGGGAGAGGCAATGGGTGTCCTGTGATGCCCCTGCCTCCCTGGGGTCTCAGGGAGCCCCCTGATCCTCACGGAACTTCCTATCTCCATCAGGGGTATGTGGGACCCCTTGGTCAAAAGCTTGCAGTTGAGTGAGGCAGAAGAAGAGATTTCCTATGACCATGGTATTCCAGGTTGTCTCCCATGCCAGAATCTGACCAGGCCTGTATCCTGCTTTTCCAAGATCAGAAACAATTTAGATGTGTTAGGATTCTTTTGGCGGCGGCCCATTAGAACATTCTCTGTGAGGTTGATTTCAGCCATCCAGAGACTCTCCCCCACTCCCATAACTCTCAAGCATGGGATGACTTTACCCACCCACCAGGGCATGGGGCTTCTCTACCCGAAAGCCACAAGGGGTTTCTTGCTCTCACGGGCGGATGTGGCTAACGCAAAGCCCCCCCTGTCCCGGTTGGCCTCCCTCACCTCTTGCTTAGTTGGGGGGAAACCCTGGTATCCGTGGATGGCCCTGGCCTCACCTGTGGGTCTCAGGGAGCCCCTGATCCTCACGGGTGGGCATTCCTATCTGGGCCGTGTCAGCATATGTGGGACCCCCTTGTCCCAAGCTTGCCATGGAGTGAGGCAGAAGAAACACTTTACTATGACACCTGGTATTCCAGTGGTCTCCATCCAAGACTGGACCAGCCTGAGCCTGCTTGGCTCCAAGATCAGACAAGGTTCAGATGTGTTTAGTTTAGTGTTTCCTGTGGCCATTGACTTCCTGTAAGTTGATTTCCAAGCCATCCAGAAGACTCTCTCACCCACTCCCTAAGAACTCTCAACATGTGATGACTTTAGCCCACCATCCAGGGGCAATGGGCTTCTCTAACCGGATGGGGGTGGTTGTGCCACAAGGGTTTCTTGCTCTCAGTGGGCGGATGTGCTACTGCAAGCCCCCCGGTCCTGGTTAGGAGGTCAAGGTTAGCCTCCCTCACCTCTTGGCTTAGTCGGGAGATGCCTGGGTGTCGTGGATGTCCCCTGGCCTCCCTGTGGGTCTCAGGGAGCCCCCTGATCCTCACGGAACTGTCCTATCTGCCATCATGGTATGGTGGACCGCCCTTGGTCAAAAGCTTGCCAGTGGAGGAGGCAGAGAGCGGGAGGTATTGGGGTCCTATGACACATGTAGTGTCCCGTGGTCTCCATCCATGATCTGACCAGTTGGCCTGTGCCGCTACTTCCAAGATCAGACAAGTTGGAGAGATGTGGTTAGTTAGTTGTGGCCTGGCGGCCATAGCATTCTTGTACGTTTTGATTTCAAGCCACCGAGACTCTCACCACTCCCTAGAAACTCTAAGCATGGGATGACTTTAGTCCACCACCCAGGGGCATGGGGGCTTCTCTACCAAAGCCACAAGGGTTCTTGCTCTCACTTGGCGGATGTGGCTAACTGACAAGCCCCCCGGTCCCCGGTTGGCCTCCCTCCCCTTGGCTATTGGGGGGGAAACCTGGGTATCCGGGATCCCCTCTGGCCTCCCTGTTGGGTCTCAGGGACCCCCTGATCCTCATCGGGCAGTTTCCTATCTGGCCTCAGGATAGTGGACCCTTGGTCAAGCTTGCCATGGGTAGGCAGAAGAAAACACTTTCTAGACACATGTATTTCAGTGGTCCTCCCATCCAAGATCTGACCAGGGCCTAGCCTGCTTTGCTTCCAAGATCATACAATTCAGATGTGTTTAGGTTTAGTGTGGCCCTGTGGCCATGTGGACATTCCCTGTAATTGTTTCAGCCAGCCCCAGAGACTCTCAACCCACTCCCTATAACGCCTCAAGCATGGATGACTTTGCCCACCAGCCAGGGGCAATGGGGCTTCTCTAACCCAAACGCCACAAGGGGTTCTTGCTCTCACTGGCGGATGTGGCTAACTGCAGACCCCGGTCCCGGTTAGGTCCCGTTTACCTCCCCTCACCTCGTTGCTTGGTCGGGGAGAGGCCTGGGTGTCCGTGGATGCCCCTTCCACCCTGTGGGGTCTCTAGCGCAGCCCCCTGATCCTCACGGAACTCCTATCTATCTGCCATCGGGGTATGTGGGACCCCTTGGTTAAACAAAAGCCTTGCCAGTGGAGTGAGGCAAGAAGAAATAGATTTCCTATGACACATTATGCCCAGGTGGTCTCCCATCCAGATCTGACCAGGCCTGAGCCTGCTTTGGCTTCCAAGATCATACAAGTTTTACATTGGTTAGGTTAGTGTGGGCCTGCGGCCATTAGACATCTCTGTAAGTTGATTTCAAGCCATCCAGAGACTCTACCCACATCCTAGAACTCTAAAAGCAATGGGATGACTTTAGCCACAGCCAGGGGCCGAATGGGGCTTCTCTAACCCAAAGCCACAATGGGATCTTGCTCTCACTGGCGGATGTGGCTCACTGCACTCCCCCGGTCCGGTTGGCCTCCCCCCCTCTTGGCTGTGGGGGGAACCTGGGTATCCGTGGGATGCCCCCTGGCCTCCCTGTGGGGTCTCATGGAGCCCCCTGATCCTAACGGGCAGTTCCTCCTATCTGCCATCAGCATATGTGGACCCCTTGTTCAAAGCTTGCCAGTGGAGTGAGCAGAAGAACAACACTTTTCTATGACACAGTATTCCAGGTGGTCTCCCATCCAAGATCTGACCAGGCCTGAGCCTGCTTGGCTTCCAAGATCAGACAAGTTCGATGTGTTTAGTTCGTGTGGCCTGTGCCATGACATTCCCTGTCAGTTGATTTCAAGCCGTCCAGAGACTCTCACCCCCTCCCTAGACTCTCAGCATGGGGAATGACTTTTAGCCCACCAGAGGGGCAATGGGGCTTCTCTAACCCGAAAGCCACAAGGAGGTTTGTCTTGCTCTCGCTGGGCGCTGTGGCACTGCAAGCCCCCCCGGTCCCGGTTAGGTCACGGTTAGCCTCCCTCACCTCTTGGCCTTGGGCTGGGAAGCCTGGGTGTCCCGTGGATGCCTCCTGGCCTCCCTGTGGGTCTCAGGAGCCCCCTGATCCTCATGGGAACTTCCTATCTTGCCATCAGGTATGTGGGACCCTTGGTCAAAGCTTGCCAGTGGAGTGAGCAGAAGAGAGATTTCCTTAACACATGGTAATTCCAGGTGGTCTCCATCAAGGATCTGACCAGCCTGAGCCTGCTTAGCTTCCAAGATCAGACAAGTTTAGGATGTGGTGTGGTTAGTGTGGCCTGCGGCCCATTAGACATTCCCTGTACGGGTGATTGTTGCGTCACGGCCATCCAGAGACTCTCACCCACTCCACACCTAGACTCTCAAATCATGGGGATGACTTTAAAGCCACCAGCCAGGGCAAGGGGCTTCTCTAACAGAAAGCCACAAGGGGTTCGTGCTCTCACTGGGCTGAGTGGCTAACTCTGCAAGCCCTCCCGTCCCGGTTGGCCTCCCTCACCTCTGGCTTAGTTGGGGGGACACCTGGTATCCGTGGATCCCCTGGTCCTCCCGTGGCTCAGGGAGCCCCCTATCCTCACGGGCAGTTCCTATCTGCACCGGATATTGGGGGGACCGGCCTTGGTCAAAGCTTGCCAGTGGAGTGAGGCAGAAAGAAAACACTTTCCTATTGACAACATGGTATTCCAGGTGTCTCCCATCCAAGATCTGACCAGGCCTGAGCCTGCTTGGCTTCCATATCAGACAAGTTCAGATGTGGTTTAGGCTTAGTGTCCTGTGGCCATTGGGACTTCCCTGTAAGTTGATTCAAGCCATCCGAGACTCTCACCCACTCCCCTAGAGCGTCTCAATCTGGGGGGAGTGGGACTTTAGGGCCCACCACCAGGGTCCATTGGGGCTTCTCTAGGCCCGAAGCCACAAGGGGTTCTTTGCTCTCACTGGGCGGATGTGGCTAACTGCAAGCCCCCCCGGTCCCGGTTTAGGTCACGGTTTACCTCCCTCACCTCTTGTGGCTTGTGTCGGGGAGAGGCCTGGGTGTCCGTGGATGCCCCTGGCCTCCCTTGTGGGTCTCAGGGAGCCCGGCCCCTGATCCTCATGGGAACTTCCTATCTGCACATCAGGTATGTGGGACCCCCTTGGTCAAAAGTTGCCAGCGGAGTGAGCAGAAGAAGAGATTCCTATGACACATGGTATTCCAGGTGGTCTCCCATCCAGGACTGACCAGGCCTGGAGCCTGCTTAGCTCCCAAGATCAGACAAGTTTAGATGTGGTTAGGTTAGTGTGCCTGCGGCCATTAGACATCCCTGTAAGTTGATTTCAATGCATCCCGAGACTCTCACCCACCCCTAGAACTCTCAAGCATGGATGACTTTTATCCCACCACCATGGGCAATGGGGCTTCTCTACCAGAAAGTCCACAAGGGGTTTCTTGCTCTCACGGGCGATGTGGCTAACTGCAAGCCCCCCGGTCCCGTTTGGCCTCCCTCACCTCTTGGCTAGTTGGGGGAAACCTGGGCTATCCGTGGAGGCCCCTGGCCTCCCTGTGGGTCTCAGGGAGCCCCCGATCCTCCACGGGCAGTTCCTATCTTCCATCAGGATATGTTGGGACCCTTGTCAAAAGCTTGCCAGTGGATGAGGCAATGAAAACACTTTTCTATGTGGGGCACATGTGTAAATTTCGAGTGGTGGGGGTGGTCTCCCGCTGTCGCGTGCGATCTTACCATGCCGAGCCTGCTTGGCTGGGTGCCAAATCAGACAAGTTGCAATGTGTTTGGTTTAGTGTGGCCTGTGCCATTGGACACTCCTCTGTCAGTGATTTTCAAGCCATCCAGAGACTTTCACCCACGCCTTCCCTATAACTCTCAAGCATTGGATGACTTTAGCCCACCAGCGGGATGACCTAGCCCACCATCCAGGGGCATGTGGCTTCTCTACCCGAAAGCCCCAAGGGGTGCTTGCTCTCACACTGGCGGAATTTGGCTAACATGCAAGCCCCCCGTTCCTGGTTAGGTCCGGTTAGCCTCCCACACCCTTGGCCTTGGTCGGGGGGGGGGGGGAGAGGCTGGGTGTCCGTGGATGCCCTGGCCTCCCGTGTGGGTCCTCAAGGAGCCCCCTGTCCTCTACGGACAGTTCCTATCTGCCCATCAGGATATGTTGGACCCCTGTGGTCTAAGCTTGCCAGTGGAGTGAGGCAGAAGAAAACACTTCCTATGACAATGGTATTCGGTGTTCTCCCATCCAAGATCCGACCAGCCTGAGCCTTCTTAGCTTCCAAGATCAGCAAGTTTGGATTGGTTAGGTTAGTTGGCCTGCGGCATTTAGACATTCCCTGTAGTTGATTTCAAGCCATCCAGAGACTCTCACCCACTCCCTAGAGCCTCAAGCATGGATGACTTTAGCCACCCTCCGGGCAATGGGGGCTTCTCTACCCTAAAGCCACAAGGGGTTCTTGCTCTCACTGGGTGGTGTGTAACTGCAAGCCCCCCCGGTCCCTGTTGGGTCACCGTTAGCCTCCCTCACCTCTTGTGGCTTGGTTGGGGAGAACCTGGTGTCCCGTGGATTCCCCCTGGCCCCCTGTGGGTCTCCGGGATCCCCTGATCCTCACGGGCAGTTCCTATCTGCCATCGTGGTATGTGGGAACCCCTTGGTCAAAGGCTGCCATGGAGCTAGGCAGAAGAAAACATTTCCTATGACACAGGGTATTTCCGGTGGTCTCCCTCCAAGATCGGACCAGCCTGAGCCTGCTTGCTTTCAAGATCAGACAAGTTTGGATGTGTTAGGTTTGTGTGGCCTGCGGCCATTTGACATTCCCTGTAAGAGTTGAATTTCAAGCCATCACCCCACCCCCACAGAGACTCTCACCCACTCCCTAAACTCTCATCATGGGATGACTTTAGCCCAGCCCAGGGGCATGGGGCTTCTCTACAAACCCTAAGCCACAAGGGTTTCTTGCTCGCTCACTGGGCGGCTGTGGCTTAACTGCAAGCCCCCCCCCGGTCCGGTTGGGTCAAGTTAGCTCCCTCACCTCTTGCTTGGTTGGGGAGAAGCCTGGGTGTCCTGGATGCCCCTGGCCTCCTGTGGGTTCAGGGAGCCCCCTGATCCTCACGGGCAGTTTCCATCTGCCATCGGGTAATTGGACCCCTTGGTCAAAGGCTTGCGTGGATCTGAGGCAGAAGAAAACTTTCCTATGACACATGGTATTCCAGGTGGCTCCCATCCAAGATCGCCCAGGCCTGAGCCTGCTTAGCTTCCAAATCAGACAAGTTTGGATGTGGTTTAGTTTGTGTGGCCTGCGGGCCATTAGACATTCCCTGTAAGTTGATTTCAAGCCATCCAGAGACTCTCCACCCCCTCCCTAGAATCTCTCAAGCATGGGATGACTTTAATCCCACAGCCAGGGGCAATGGTGCTTTCTCTACCCTAAAGCCACAGGGGTTCTTGCTCCACTTGGCTTGAATGCGGCTAACTGCAAGCCCCCCTGTCCCCGTTGCCTCCCTCACCTCTTGGCTTGGTCCGGGAGAAATCCTGGGTATCCCGGCGGATCCCCAGTCCTCCTGTGGGTTCTCATTGAGCCCCCTTTGAGCCTCACGGGCATTCCTATCTGCCATCAGGATTTGGGACCACCCCTTGGCAAAGCTTGCCAGTGAGTGAGGCAGAAGAAAACACTTTCTATGACCATGGTTTCCAGGTGGTCTCCCATCAGAGATCTGACCAGGCCTGAGGCTGCTGGGCTTCCAAATCAGACAAGTTCCAGATGTGTTTAGGTAGTTGGCCTGAGGGTCATTGGACTTCCCGTAAGTTGATTTCAACCATCCATAACTCTCACCCACTCCCCAGACCTCGCAAGCATTTGTGGCTTAGGGGAGAGAAGCCCCATGGCCCATGGCTGGTGGGCTGCTAAAGTCATCCCACTGCTTTTTGGGGGAGTTCTAGGGGTGGGTGAGAGTCTCTGGATGGCTTGAAATCAACTTTACAGGGAATATCTAACGGCGCCCCCCCCCCCAGCAGGCACACCTAACCAAAAACATCCAAACTTGTCTGATCTTGGAAGTAAGCAGGCAAGGCATGGTCCAGATACTGAATGGGAGAACCACCAGGAATTACCATGTGTTAGGCAGTCTGTTCTTCTGCCTCACTCCAAGGCAGCCTTGACCAAGGGGGTCCCACATATCCCTGAGGCAGATAGGAACTGCCGTGAGGGAAAGGGGGCTCCCCGAGTATACCCACAGGGAGGCCCAAGGGCAATCCACGGATACGCAGGCTATCCCCAACCAAGCAAAGACGGTGAGGGAGGCTAACTGTGACCCCAACCGGGACCGGGGGGCTTTGCAGTGAGCAGCAATTCCGCCAGTGGGAGCAAGAACCCTTGTGGCTTTAGGGTAGAGAAGCCCATTGCCCCTGGCTGGTGGTAAAGTGACCCATGCTGAGAGTTCTAGGGAGTGGGTGAGAGAAGTCTCTGGATGGCTTGAAATCAACTTAGCAGGGAATGTTAATGCCCGCAGGCCACACTAACCTAAACCCCACATCCCAACTTGTCTATCTTGACAGCTAAGCAGGCTCAGGTGGTCAGATCCTGGATGGGAGGCCACTGGAATACCCTGTGTCGATAGGAAATGTTTTCTTCTTCCTCGCTCCACGGCAAAGCTTGTGACCCAGGGGTTCCCACATCACCCGATGGCCAGATATAAGAACTGCCCGTGAGGAAGGATCAGGGGCGCTCCCTGAGACCCCACAGGAGTCCAGGGGCATCCACGGATACCCAGGTTCCCCGACAAAGCCAAGAGGTGAGGGAGGCCAACCGGGACCGGGGGGCTTGCAGTTAGCCCATCACCCAGTGAGCCCCAGCCCAGTGAGAGCAAGAACCACTTGTGGCTTTAGGGTAGAGAAGCCCTTATGCCCCCCTGGCTGGTTGGGCTAAGTCATCCCATGCTGGAGGTTCTAGGAGTGGGTGTGGAGGTCTCTGGATGGCTTGAAATCAACCTTACAGGGAATGTTAATGGCCGGCAGGCCACACTAACCTAAAAAACATCCAAACTGTCTGATCTTGGAAGCTAAGCAGGTCAGGCCTGTCAGATCCTGGATTGGAGACCACCTGGAATACATGTGTCATAGGCAGTCTTTTCTTCTGCCCTCAATCCACTGGCAAGGAGCCCTTGACCAAGGGGTCCCAATATCTATGGGCCGATAGGAACTGCCCGATTGAGGATCAGGGCGTCTCCCCGGACCCACAGGAGGCAAAGGTCATCCAAGGATACCCAGCTTCTCACCAACCAAGCCAAGAGGTGAGGAGGCTAACTGTGACCCAAACCGGGGGACCGGGGGGGGGGGGCGGGGGGGGGGGGGGGGGGGGGGGTGGGGGGGGGGGGGGGTGGGGGGGCCGGGGGGGAGGGTGGGGGGGGGGGGGGGAGGAGGGGGGGAGGGGGGGGGGGGGGGGGGGGGGGGGGGGGGGGGGGGGGGGGCGGGGGGGGGGGGGGGGGGGGGGGGGGGGGGGGGGGGGGGGGGGGGGGGTGGGTGGGGGGGGGGGGGCGGGGGGGGGGGGGGGGGGGGGGGGGGGGGGGGGGGGGGGGGGGGGGGTGTGGGCGGGGGGGGGGGGGGGGGGGGCGGTGGGGGGGGGGGGGGGGGGGGGGGGGGGGGGCTGGGGGGGGGGAGGGGGGGGGGGGGGTGGGGGGGGGGGGGTGGGCGGGGGGGGCGGGGGGGGGGGGGGGGGGGGGGGGGGGGGGGGGGGGGGGGGGGGGGGGGGGGGGGGCTTGCAGGTAGTTAGCTGCAATCCGCCCATGTGGGAGCAAGAACACCTTGTGGCTTTTAGGGTATGGAGAAGCCCCCTTGCCCTGGTGGGTGGGCTAAGTCTCCCAATGATTGAGAGTTCTATGGGGTGGGTGAGAGTCTCTGGATGGCTTTAAATCAACTTAGCAGGGGAAAATGTCTAATGCAGCCGCAGGCCACACACCGCTAAACACATCCAAAACTTGTCTATACTGGAAGCTAAAGCAGGCGTCAGTGCCTGGTCAGATCCTGGATGGGAGACCACCAGGAAATCCCATGTGTCATAAGGCAAGTCTTTCTCTTCTGACTCACTCCACTGGGCAAGCCCTGACAAGGGGCCCCACATATCTTGGGAGTTGGGCAAAGATAGGAACTGCCTGAGGATCAGGGGCTCCCCGAGTACCCACGAGGAGGCCAAGGGCCATCACGCGTACCCATGCTTCCCCAACCAGATCCCAGAGGTGAGGGAGGCTAACTGTTGACCCAACCGGGACCGGGGGGCTTGCATTTAGCGCATCCGCCCAGGGGAGCAAGAAAACCCCTTGTGGTTTTAGGGTAAGAGAAGCCCCAATGCCCTGGCTGGTGGGCTAAAGTCGATCCCATGCTTGAGGAGTTCTAGGGAGTGGGTGAGTCTCTGGATGGCTTGACTCCACTACGGGAATTACTAATGCCCCAGGCCACACTAACCTAAACAATCCAACTTGTCTGTCTTGGAAGCAATCAGGCTCCAGGACCTGGTCGATCCCTGGGATGGGAGACACACCTGGAAACCATGGTCATGGAAATGTTTTCCTTCTTCCATCACTCCACTGCAAGCTTCTGACCCAAGGGGTCCCCACATACCGATGGCAGATAAGATAGTGGCCCGTTGGGATCAGGGGGCTCCTTAGACCACAGGGATCCAGGGGCATTCCACGGAGAGGTTTCTTTCATTCTCTCCCCACTAATCCAAGACGGTGAGGTGGAGGCCAACCGGGACGGGGGGCTTGCAGTTAGCTCACATCCCCCAGTGAGAGCAAGAAACCCTTGTGGCTTAGGGTAAGAAAGCCCATTTACCCCCTGGCGTGGGCCTAAAGTCGATCCCATGTCTTGAGTAGATCTATGGAGTGGGTGAGAGGTACTCTGGATGGCTTGAAAACAACTTACAGGGAATTCTATGGCGCAGCCACACAACCTAAACACATCTCAACTTGTCTGATACTTGGGAAGCTAAGCGGCTCAGCTGGTCAGATCCTGGTGGATAGGAGACCACTGAATACCTGTGTTCATAGGAAATTTTTTCTTCTTCACTCTCGCTCCACTGGCAACACTTTGACCAAGGGGTCCACACATACCCCGATGGCAGAAAAGAACTGCCGTGAGGATCAGGGGGGCTCCTGAGCCCACAGGAGTCAATGGGCCTCGGATACCCAGGTTTCTCCCCGACAAAGCCAAAGAGGTGAGGGAGGCCCAACCGGGACGCGTGGGCTTGCAGTTAGCGCCATTCGCCCAGTTGAGAAGAAGACCCTTGTGGATTCTTTGGGTAGGAAGCCCCATTGCCCCTGGCTGGTGGGCTAAAGTATCCCAGCTTGGAGTTCTAGGGAGTGGGTGAGAGTTCTGGATGGCTTGAAATCCACTTACAGGGAATGTCAGATGGCCGCAGGCCACCAAACCTAAACACCTCCAAACTATGTCTATCTTGGAAGCTAAGCAGGCTCGGCGTCAGAACCTGGATGGAGACCACCGGGAATACACCATGTGTCATAGAAAGTTTTTCTTCCTGCCCTCCACTGGACAAGCTTTTTGACAAGGGGTCCCACACCTGTGGCAGATAAGACTGCCCGTGAGGATTCAGGGGCTCCCCGGAGACCCACGGGAGTCCAGAGGGCATCCACGGATACCCAGGTTTCTCCCCACTAAGCAAGAGGTGAGAGGCAACCGGGACCGGGGGGCTTGCAGTTATCCACCTCGCCCAGTGAAGCAAGAACCCCTTGTGGCTTGGGTGAGAACGCCCCATGCCCCCTGGCTGGTGGGCTAAAGTATCCCATGCTGAGAGATCTAATGGAGTTGGTGAGAGCTCTGGATGGCTTTGAAATCACGTACAGGGAAAATTCTAATGGCGCAGGCCACCTACCTAAAACACCACCCAAACTTGTCTGATCTTGGAAGCTAAGCAGGCTCGGCATGTCAATCCTGGCATGGGAGACCACCTGAGAAACCATTGTCATAGGCAGTCTTTTCTTCTGCCTCACTCCCCACTGGCAAGCTTTTGACCAAGTGGGTCCCACATACTGATGGCAGATAGGCGTGTCCCGGAGGATAGGGGGCTCCCTGAGACCACCAGGAGGCCAGGGATCCCGGAACCAGGCCTCTCCCCGACTCAAGTCCAATAGGTGAGGTGGAGTGCCAACCGTGACCTACGGGGGGGGCTTGCAGTTAGCCGCATCCCGCCCAGGGAGGCAAGAACCCACTTGTTGGCTTTAGGGTAGAGAAGCCCCATTGCCCCTGGTGGTTGGGCTAAAGTCATCCATGCTGAGAAATTCTATGGGAGTTGGTGAGAGTCTCTGGATGGCTATTGAAATCATTACACGGAATTGTCCTAAATGGCCGCGCCACACCGAACTAACACCACATCCAAACTTGTCTGTCTGGAAGCTAAGACAGCTGCAGGCACTGGTCAGATCCTGGATGGGAGACCACCTGGAACTACATGTGTCCATAGGCAGTCTTTTCTTCGCCGTCACCTCCATGGCAAGCTTGCTTGACCAAGGGTCCCACATATCCTGATGGCAGATAGGAAGCTGCCGTGAGGATAGTGGGGCTCCACTGAAGACCCCAGGGAGCAAGGGCATCCACGGAACCCAGGGTTTCTTCTCCGCCACAAGCCAAGAGGTGAGGGAGGCTAACCGTGACCCAACCGGACCGGGGGGCGCTTGGTTGCCGATCACGCCCAGGGGAGAGCAAGGAACCCCTTGTGGCGTTAGCTAAGAGAGCCCCATTGCCCCCGGCTGGTGGGCTAAAGTGATCCCAATGGAGAGTTTAAGGGGTGGGGAGAGTCTGGTGCTTGATGAACACAACTTACGGGAATGTCTATGGCGCAGGCCACACTACCTCAAACACCAATCACTGTTCTGATCTTGGGGAAGCTAAGCAGGTCAGGCCTGGTCGATCCTGGATGGGCAGACCACCCTGGAATACATGTAGTCATAGAAACCAGTCTTTTTCTCGCCTCACTGCACTTGCAAGCCGTTTGACCAAGGGGTCCCTCCATCCTGATGGCGATGAATATAATGCCCGTGAGGATCAGGGGGCTCCCTGAGACCCCAGGGAGTGCCATGGGCCATCCACGGATCACCCAGGTGATCTCCCCGACACAAGCCAGAGGTGAGGGAGGCTCGAAAACCAGGACCGGGGGCTTGAGTAACACGCATCCGCCCAGTGAGGAGCAAGAACCCCGTGTGGCCTTGGCGTAGAGAAGCCCATGGCCCCTGGTTGGTGGGCGAAAGTCATCCCATGCTGAAGAGTTCTAGGGAGTGGGTGAAGAGTCTCTGGATGGCTTGAATCAACTTACAGGGAATAGTCTAACGGCCGCAGCCACACACTAACCTAAACACATCCGAACTTGTCTGATCTGGAGCTAAGAGGGCTCAAAGTCCTGGTCAGTATCCTGATGGGGGGAAAATGGGAGACCCTGGAATCCACCCCCTTGGCATAGGAGTACGTTCTTTCTTCTGCTCACTCCATGGCAAGCCTTTGCCAAGGGTCCCACTATCCTAGGCAGATGAACTGCCCGTGAGGATCAGGGGCTCCCCGATACCCCACAGGGAGGCCAAGGGAGGCCCACGGAACGCAGGCTCTCCCCAACCAACGCACAGAGTGAGGGCGGCTAACGTGACCCACCTAACGGGACCGGGGGCTTGCAGTATGACGCATCCGCCAGGGGAGCAAGAAGAACCTCGGTGTGTGCTTTAGGAGTTAGAGAACCCCCATTGGCCCCTGGCTGGTGGGCTAAAGTGATCCCTGGCTTGAGAGTTCTGAGTGGGTGAGAGTCCTCTGGATGGCTCTTTGAAATCCACTTACAGGGAAGTCTAATGGCCGCAGCCACACTCAACCTAACACACCACAACTGGTCTGATCTTGGGAAGCTCAGCAGGCTCAGGCCTGGGTCAGATCTTGATGGGAGAACCACTGGGAATACACTGTGTCATAGGAAATGCTTCTTCTCTGGCCTCCTCCACTGGCAACCTTTGACCAAGGGGTCCCACATCAGTCCTGGATGGCAGATAGGAAGTTTCCCGTGAGGATCAGGGGGCTCCCTGAGACCAAGGGATTCCAGTGGGCATCCACGGACAACCCAGGCGTCTCCCAACGCCAAGCCAGAGAGTTGAGGGAGGTCTTACAACCGGGAGCCGGGGGGCTTGCAAGTTAGCGCACATCCCCAGTGAGAGCAGAAACCCACTTGTGGCTTTAGGGAGAGAAGCCCCATTGCCCCTGGGGGGGATGGTGGGCTAAAGTCATCCCTGCTTGGAGAGTTCTAGGGGAGTGGGTGAGAGTCTCTGGATGGCTTGAACATTCACTTACAGGGAATGTCCTACAGCCGCAGGCCATCACAACCTAACACCAATCCAAACTTGTCTGATACTTGGAAGCCTAACAAGGCTCAGCGCCTGGTCAGATCCTGGATGGGAGAGGACCACCGGAAGTACCAATGGGTCCATAGACAGTTCCTTTTCTCTGCCTCCTTCCACTGGCAAGCCTTGACCTAAGGGGTCCTCACATATCTGATGGACAATAGAACTGCACCCGTGAGTGATCAGGGGCTCCCCGAGTACCACAGGAGCGGCAAGGCATCCACGGATACCCAGGCTTCTCCCCACAAGCCAAGAGTGAGGGGCAACGTGACCAACCGGGACGGGGGCTTGCAGAGTTAGACACATCCGCCCAGTGGGAGAGCAGCAAGAACCCCTGTGCTTTAGGGTAGAGAAGCCCCATTGCCCTGCTGGTGGGTCTAAAGTCATCCATGCTGAGAGTTCTAGGGAGTGGGTGAGAGATCTCTGATGGCTTGAAATCAACTTACCGGAATATCTAACCGGCCCGCAGGCCACCCACACGAACCTTAAACACAATCCAAAACTGGTCTGATTTGGAAGCCTCCGCAGGCACAGGCCCTGGTCAGAGTCCCTGAATGGGAGACCACAAGGAATACCATGTGTCATAGCTGGCAGTCTTTTATTCTTGCCTCACTCCACTGGCAGCCTTTGACCCAAGAGGGTCCCACAATTAATACTGATGCAGATAGGAACTGCCCGTGAGGATCAGGGGGTCCCGATACCCACAGGGGGAGGCCAAGGGCATCCACGGCTACGCAGGCTTCTCCCCAACCAAGCCAAAGAGGTGAGGGCAGGCTAACTGTGACCCCAACCGGGACCGGGGGTTGCAGTAGCGCATCCGCCCAGGGTGGCAAGAACCCCTTGTGGCTATAGGGTAGAGAAGCCCCATGGCCCCTGGCGGTGGCTAAAGTGATTCCCATGCCTTGAGAGTTCTAGGGAAGTGGGTGTGAGATCTCTGGATGGCTGAAATCAAAATTACAGGGGAATGTCTAATGGCCGCAGGCCACACTAACCTAAACCATCCCAAACTTGTCTGATATTGGAAGCTCCTAAGCAGCTCAGCGGTCAGATCCTGGATGGGAGACCACCGAATAATGTGTCTAGGGCAAATGTTTTTGTTTCTTCCTCGCTCCACGGGCCCAAGCTTTTGGACCAAGGGGTCAACATACCCGATGGCAGATAAGAACTGGCACGTTGAGGATTCAGGGGCTCCTGAGACCCACAGGAGTCAGGGGCATCCACGGATTACCCAGGTTTTTCCCCGGACAAAGACAAGAGGTGAGGGAGGGCAACCGGGACGGGGGGTGGGGCTTTCAGTTAAAAGCCACATCCGCCCAGTGAGAGCAAGAAACCCCTTGTGGCTGTAGGGTTTAGAGAAGCCCTATTGCCCCTGGTGGTGGGATAAAGTTCATCCCATGCTTGAGAGTTCTAGGGAGTGGGTGAGAAGTTCTGGATGGCTTGAAATCAACGTACAGCGGAATGTTTAATGGCGCAGGCCACACAAACATAAAACATCCAAACTTGTTGATCTGGAAGCTCAACGGCAGGCTAAGGCGCTGGTCAGATCCGGGATGGTAGACCACTGGAATACCATTGTGTCATAGGAAATTGTTTCTTTTCCCGCTCCACTGGCAAGCTTTGACCAAGGGGTCCCACATACCGATGGCAGATAAAGAACTGCCCGTGAGGTCAGGGGGCTCAATGAGACCCACAGGGAGGCCACGGGGCAATCCACGGATACCAGGTTTATCCCCAGACAAAGCCCAAGAGGTGAGGGAAGGACATTCACCGGGACCGGGGGGGCTTGCACGTTAGCCACATCGGCCCAGTGAGAGCAAGAAACCACTTGTGGCTTAGGGTTAGAGAAGCCTATGCCCCTGGCTGTGGGCCTTCTAAAGTATCCCTATGATTGAGAGTTCTAGGGATAGTGGGTGAGAGAGTCTCGGCATTGGATGAAATCAACTTACAGGGGAAATGTCTAAGCCGCAGGCCACACTAACCTCAAAACAAATCCAAACTATGTTCGATCTTGGAAGCAGCAGGCTCAGGCCTGTCAGATCCGTGGATGGGAGACCCCACCTGGAATAAATGTGTATAGGCGTCTTTCTTATGCCTCACTCCACTGGAAGCCCTGATCAAGGGTCCCACATATTCCTAATGGCGATAGGACAACCGGGACGGGGGGGCTTGCAGTTAGCCACATCCGCCCAGTGAGAGCAAGAACCCCTTGTGGCTTTAGGGTAGAGAAGCCCCATTGCCCCTGGCTGGTGGGCTAAAGTCATCCCATGCTTGAGAGTTCTAGGGAGTGGGTGAGAGTCTCTGGATGGCTTGAAATCAACTTACAGGGAATGTCTAATGGCCGCAGGCCACACTAAGCTAAACACATCCAAACTTGTCTGATCTTGGAAGCTAAGCAGGCTCAGGCCTGGTCAGATCCTGGATGGGAGACCACCTGGAATACATGTGTCATAGGCAGTCTTTTCTTCTGCCTCACTCCACTGGCAAGCCCTTGATCAAGGGGTCCCACATATCCTGATGGCAGATAGGAACTGCCCTTGAGGATCAGGGGGCTCCCCTAGACCCACAGGGAGGCCAAGGGCATCCACGGATACCCAGGCCTCTCCCCAACCAAGCCAAGAGGTGAAGGAGGCTAACTGTGACCCAACCGGGACCGGGGGGCTTGCAGTTAGCTCTCCCCGAGACCCACAGGGAGGCCAGGGGCATCCACGGATACCCAGGATTCTCCCCGACCAAGCCAAGAGGTGAGGGAGGCTAACCGGGACCTAACTGGGAGCGGGGGGCTTGCAGTTAGCCGCATCCACCCAGTGGGAGCAAGAACCCCTTGTGGCTTTAGGGTAGAGAAGCCCCATTGCCCCTGGCTGGTGGGCTAAAGTCATCCCATGCTTGAGAGTTCTAGGGAGTGGGTGAGAGTCTCTGAATGGCTTGAAATCAACTTACAGTGAATGTCTAATGGCCACAGGCCACACTAACCTAAACACATCCAAACTTGTCTGATCTTGGAAGCTAAGCAGGCTCAGGCCTGGTCATATCTTGGATAAGAGACCACCTTGAATACCATGTGTCATAGGCAGTCTTTTTTTCTGCCTCACTCCACTGGCAAGCCCTTGACCAAGGGGTCCCACATATCCTGATGGCAGATAGGAACTGCCCGTGAGGATCAGGGGGCTCCCCGAGACCCACAGGGAGGCCAGGGGCATCCACGGATACCCAGGTTTCTCCCCGACCAAGCCAAGAGGTGAGGGAGGCTAACCGTGACCTAACCGGGACTGGGGGGCTTGCAGTTAGCCGCATCCGCCCAGTGGGAGCAAGAACCCCTTGTGGCTTTAGGGTAGAGAATCCCCATTGCCCCTGGCTGGTGGGCTAAAGTCATCCCATGCTTGAGAGTTCTAGGGAGTGGGTGAGAGTCTCTGGATGGCTTAAAATCAACTTACAGGGAATGTCTAATGGCCGCAGGCCACATTAACCTAAACACATCCAAACTTGTCTGATCTTGGA
>CM033472.1:126677442-126891384 GCA_019447015.1 Hymenochirus boettgeri | reverse complement strand
CTTTAGGGTAGAGAAGCCCCATTGCCCCTGGCTGGTGGGCTAAAGTCATCCCATGCTTGAGAGTTCTAGGGAGTGGGTGAGAGTCTCTGGATGGCTTGAAATCAACTTACAGGGAATATCTAATGCCCGCAGGCCACACTAACCTAAACACATCCAAACTTGTCTGATCTTGGGTGAGAGTCTCTGGATGGCTTGAAATCAACTTACAGGGAATATCTAATGCCCGCAGGCCACACTAACCTAAACACATCCAAACTTGTCTGATCTTGGAAGCTAAGCAGGCTCGGGCCTGGTCGGATCTTTAATGGGAGACCACCTGGAATACCATTTGTCCACTAACCTAAACACATCCAAACTTGTCTGATCTTGGAAGCTAAGCAGGCTCAGGCCTGGTCAGATCCTGGATGGGAGACCACCTGGAATACCATGTGTCATAGGCAGTCTTTTCTTCTGCCACACTCCACTGGCAAGCCTTTGACCAAGGGTTCCCACATATCCTGATGGCAGATAGGAACTGCCCATGAGGATCAGGGGGCTCCCTGAGACCCACACGGAGGCCAGGGGCATCCACGGATACCCAGCTTTCTCCCCAACTAAGCCAAGAGGTGAGGGAGGCTAACCGGGACCTAACCGGGACCGGGGGGCTTGCAGTTAGCCGCCTCTGCCCAGTGAGAGCAAGAACCCCTTGTGGCGTTAGGGTAGAGAAGCCCCATTGCCCCTGGCTGGTGGGCTAAAGTCATCCCATGCTTGAGAGTTCTAGGGAGTGGTGAATTGTTGGACATTAGAGCTCCATAGGTATTTTTGATCGCTAGGGTGAAGAGTGTGGTCCGTCCGTGAAGAGGTCGGGTAAGTCGGACTTGGCTTCTCACGCTAAGCCCCTTACGATCGAGTTTTTCCTGGTTGATGGGCTTGTGTCACTATGGAGATATACGCTATGTTTAGATAGCCTTCCTTGTTTGGTACACCGGGGACGCCCGGTTTAAGTGTTTAGTTTTTTGTATATACTTAGTGTGAGGGGGGTTTATTTATTTATGTGAACCTAATAAATCGTTTTTTACTTCATTATGGCATATGGTAGTGCTGTTATTTAGGGTTCTTTGTGGGACGGGAGTTTTTTTCTCCAATTCCCTTCTTTTTGTATTTTCGTGAGTTTTTTCCCTTTAGCACCACTGTATTCCAGTGATCCATAGCCAGTGTTAATGAGTAGTGCACCTGTCTACCCTAATTTAAATTATTTCCCAGGATTGCCTTTTAGGAGCATTCTTTCCATTCTGTATTTATGTGTGTGGGAGATCTTTGCTGTTGTGTTGGTTTATTTGTTTTGGTGGTTACTGGCTGTACAATCCCCCACTTCTGGAGTAGTGCTGTGGCCGAGTTGTTATCAGTTATCATGTGTGAGGTATTCCCATAGTATATTATTAGGTTAGCTGGGAATCCCCATCTGTATTGGATTCCTCTGTCTCTTAAAATCTTTGTGGTTTCCGCAAATCTCTTTCTTTGTTGCAGTGTCTCAGGTGCTAAATCAGTGTAGATTTGTATATCTTGGAACTTTTTTGGTATGGTGATTCCTGCTCTTCTGATTTTCAGAAGTCTGTCTTTTATGGAGTAGAAATGCAGTCTCAGTATTACATCTCTAGGGGCGCTAGGGGGCGCTGCTTTAGCTTTAGGTAGTCTGTGGATTCTATCTATAACCAAATCAAGTTCAGTTGCATCTGGCAATAACAGTTTAAAGAATTCCACTGTATATTCCAACAATTGGTCATTTTTAACTGACTCAGGTACCCCTCTCAGCTTTATATTGTTCCTTCTGGATCTGTTTTCAAGGTCAGTTAATTTAGCACGCATAGCAGAGACACTGTTTTCCAATTCATTGTGTGAGTCAACAAGTATGTTATATTCCTCTGTAAATTCACTGAATTTGGTTTCCATATGGTCTGTGCGTTCTCCTATAGCCTGTATGTCTTTTTTAATCTCCTGAAACAATATGGAGAAGTCAGCCATCAGGGCTCTGGATTGTGATATGAGTAAGTCTTTTAAGATTGTGGTTGTAACTGGTTCCTGGGAATCTGGAAATGATTCCAGGTTGTAAACAGATTCTTTCTGTCTGACCTCTCCTTTTGGAGTAATGTGTATATTATGTTCCATAATCAGTGGTGATGATGATATAGAATGCTCAGGGGAGTTTGTAAACTCCATTTGTGCTGTTAGAGCTTTAAAAGAGTTATGTTCCTTTATGTTTGTTTTTGGTGAGGGTGGTGATCCTCTGTGTAAAGGTTTCTCACCTCTTTTTGCAAGAGTTCCAGGGATTTCTTTTTCTCCCACAGCCTTCACTGCATGCTGCTCTGGTTCTGTGCCATGCTGCAAGGAGTCGGCGCCATCTTGGATTTTTGTTTTTGCTGGATAGAACTTGGTAAGTTTATTGTTGCTGGTTTTATTACTTTTCACCCGAGTCATAATGCTGCCCTGATGTTCTGGCTGCAATTTCTGGGTCCGGTTTGGTCTGGGTGTCGCTTTATCCCCGCTTTCCAAGTTTGCTGGTGGAGGAGCTCAGCAAGTTGCTTCCATCCAGCAGCAGGTCCTGGCCACGCCCCCCTACAAGGTATTAATATGTCTCATGAACAATTGAAATTCCAATGTGTCAAGTAATAAAAGGGTGGAATTTCTTGATCTTAGCATTGAGGCACAGGAGGGAACCCTCATAACCAAAACTTATTTTAAGGAGGTGGATAATAACACCTATATTGATTATACTAGTGCACATAAGCGCACATGGTTGGAAGGGATCCCTAGAAGCCAGATGTTAAGACTCCGCAGAAACTGCTCTAGTAAGGAAACTTTTCTGGAACAAGCAGAATTTCTAGAAAAGAGGTTCCAAGAAAAAGGGTATGAAAGAAGCCTAATTGAAAAAGCAAAGTTATCAGCCGGAAAAAAAGATAGGAAAGAACTCCTTATTCCAAACGAAAGAAAAATATTGTAGAAAGGGATAAGAAAAATTAGAAATAGAACAAAAACAACAACAAAAAGGGTAAATACCATCTAAGACCAGCAATGATATGTGACTTCAATAAAAAGACGAGGGGAAGATCAGAAAAATCATAAAAAAACACTGGTCAGTATTACTTGAAGATAAGGAGCTGATAGAGATAGTGGGAACCACCCCCAATATTATTTTTAGGAAACCGAATAACTTAAAAAACTTATTATCTCCAAGTCTCCTACCAATGGATAACCCCCATAATGTTAGGGGAATAACATCTAAAAATATGCTGAAAGGGATGTTCAAATGTGGCAGCTGTATTGAATATAAAAATGCACTACTAAAAAGGGATTATGTGATAATAAATGATCATATACACAGGTGGCAAAATTTTTATAATTGTAAGTCTAAGGGAGTGATATATGGGGTCAAATGTAGATGCGAATTATGGTATATAGGGAAGACTAAAAGAAAGTTACACGTGAGAATTGGCGAACACAGAAGAGCCATTATAAAAACAAAACAAGGGTGGAAAGATGAATCTCAACATTGCCCTTATTTCTATAGACACTTTATTGAGAAGCACGAATCATCTTTTGAGGGAAGCACATTCGTGGCACTGGGAGGGTTGAGTCACAAAATCATAATGAGAGGGGGATCTTGATAAAGAGCTCCTCAAAATGGAGCAGAGATATATTTTTGAATACGAAAGTATGAAACCTAGCAGTCTAAATGACCAGACAGAATTAGCTTCATTTCTGTAATAAGTATATCTATCAAAGATACATCCCTGAAGGATAGGAATACGAGACTAATAGACCAAATTGATGGGAGTACATTGGCCTTAGTCTCTATAGGGGTCTACTCTCCTTCCCATACAAAGTACCTCTCTGGACTAGTCCAGAGAGTGTAAATGCTCAAATGGAGGGTTAATTCCAAAAAATAAAAGGGTAGGATGATTAATGTCTGCATAGGGCCGAAGGGCCAATAACATAGATAATAGCAGATTAGGTTACACTAGGAGAATGTATAATTGTTGTTTAACTAATCTTAACATGTAATGGAACTACAGATATATATGGAACCTATCTTCTGATGCGGAGGCTATATAAGAGATGCCCTATCAATCTTAACATGTAATTGAACTACAGATATATATTGAATCTATTCTCCGATGTGGAGGCTATGGCACGGAATAAAAGATGCCCTATGATATAGGTTTCCAGAACAGTATTGATGAGTAGAATTGTGCGCTGTGGCTTTATAGAACAGAATTGGGTATGATTGACCCTAATGCAGAGTTATAGAATCTGTCTCTTTACGGAACGGTGTAACATACTGATGAGGAGTATATCTTTAGAACCGGAAGAGACAAGTAACCATATTAAAGGATAATTAGACAGTGGACCAATGAAAATCGCAAATGGGGTCCATTTAAACGACCGGTGTAAGGTGGGTGTCACTATCTGATGAAGCTCTGAGGAGTGAAATGCGTCATAGTGACAGACACCGGAAGGAGGAGGTGCTTAGTACAAGCAAGATCGGAATTCAAAATCGTACTACTCGCCACCACGAGTTTCCAGCGTTCGTGGTTATACGATACACAAAACCTATTTCGGATCCGTTGTAAGTCCCGGATGCAAACAGGTTACGGATACTGCAAAGGCATCAAAAGGTCCGGGAAATTACAGAGTCCATAGAACGTGGGGAAAGATATCCTAAGAGGATTGGTGATGTATATTTATATCTTGCGCTAACTATACCACCTCATGATATTTATGTGTGCACACTAACTTGACTGTTATACAGATTTCAAAGGAATCATAAGGATTTGCCGCTTTTCTACAGACTTTAGGACCTACAGATTACGAAACATTGTTGCTCTGCTTAATATTGTTATTCATCTTAGTGACTGCTCCTCACTTACGCCGTACCGGACGAGCTATTTTAGATTTTTTATATAGAGTTCATGTTAGAATTATTTATATTGGTTTAGATACTTTAGGTATCAGGGAGGAATACGGTTGTAGCTGGCCAGCTATACATACTATTTATGTGTATTTTACTGATAATATATTGTCTTTTATGTTTTTTAACTATATTGTTGTGGTATACCCAGGTTGTATTTATTATATTTATTACAGGGAGTTAGGAGCTTGAGTCACTGCCGTAGTTACGACAGCGATTTCGGGTACCCCTTCTCTCCCTGTTTTTTGCCTGGCTGGGGGACTCCGGGCGCTCCTGTGGTGTTTTCAGTATTGGTTCACTTTTATATATATGTCCTATGGCTGCAGGCCACACTAACCTAAATGCATCTGATCTCACCTGATCTTGGAAGCTAAGCAGGCTCAGGCCTGGCTAGAACTTGGATGGCAGACCACCTTGGAAAACCATGTTTACAAGGAGGTAATTTCTTCTGCCTCGCTCGACTGGCAAGCTTTTGACCATGGGGTCCTGCGTACCCCGTTGGCGGAAGGTAGAGGAGCCCCATTGCCCCTGGCTGGTGGACGAATGGCACCCCTAGCTTGAAAGTTCCAGGGAGTGGATGAGAGTCTCTGGCTGGCCACCGGCCACACTAACCTAAACGCATCAGATCTCGTCTGACCAGGGGGTTCTGCGTACCCTGATGGCATATAGGAACTGCCTGTGAGGATCGGGGGGTTTTGAACCTCATTTAAGGCACTGCCCATGAGCGATTAGCTCTGAGCGATTTCCTGTTTTAAAGAGATTTTTCTGTTTTTAAGAGAATTGACAGCGTTAAAAAACTAAAGCGTTTATTAACTGTGGTTGCAGCCTAGTAAATGTACTAACCTAACACTATTTATTTCTAGGAGGGTGCCTGTGTAAGTAATTAATCACTAGTGTATTTTTATTTTTTTTTACTACTTACTGCTTGAATAAGGTGGTAGGAATTGTTTGAGTAAACTCAAAGCACTGGATTATTAAAACAAATACTTGTGTTTAAAAAACACTGTTACCTGTGGAGCGGGGGCTGGTAGGAGACAAAGGAAAGGTTTTTTTTTTTCTCTCTCTCTCTGATTGGATGGGGGTGTAACTAATTGGTTTAAATTGGCTGAGGCCTGTTGGCTCTGGTTGGTTTTGAACCTCATTTAAGGCACTTCCCATGAGCGATTAGCTCTGAGCGATTTCCTGTGTTAAAGAGATTTTTCTGTTTTTAAGAGAATTGACAGCGTTAAAAAACTAAAGCGTTTAAAACAAGAAAGCGTTTAAGAACAACACTATTTCTCTGCTGTGTCTCTGCTGTGTATTGCTGTTTAGTATGGACAGTTTTGTTGGGGCCGCGCAATGTGCATCCTGCCGCATGTATGGGATCTTGGAGCAGCCGCCCCAGGGGACCTATGTATGTGTCAGGTGTGAGTGGGTTGCCCATTTGGAATCTGAGGTACAGAGTCTAAGGGGTAAACTTGCAGCATTGCAGGACTTGGCAAACCTGGGGGAAATGCAGGTACTGGCAGGGGCCAGTAAACTGGTGGGTGGAGATGGGGCAGATAAGGTGGAGAAGGAAGATAGATTTGTAAGGGTCCCCAGGGGAAGTAGGGGACGGAAGGATAGGGGGGCTTCTTCCCAGCTGGTCGATCCCAACAGATTTGCCATTTTAGGTGAAGATGTGGAGGATGATGGCTCGGAAGCAGCATGTACGGAGCGGGCCTTTCCCTTGAGCACCCAGGGGACGGCCATCTCCAATACAAGGGAGGGAGAACTGGGGGCTAGGAAGGATAGACAGGTGGTAGTGGTAGGGGATTCTATTATTAGAAGGGTAGATAGGGTAATCTGTCGCCAGGACCCTGCATGCCGAACAGTGTGTTGTCTGCCTGGTGCTAGGGTTCGACATGTGGTGATTCGTGTAGACAGATTATTGGGTGGGGCTGGGAGTGACCCGGCGGTCTTGGTTCACATTGGTGCCAATGACAAAGTTAGAGGTGGAGGTGAGGTCCTTAAAAATGATTTCCGAGAATTAGGGGCCAAGTTAAAAGCAAGGACCTCCAGGGTAGTGATTTCAGAAATACTACCGCAGCCACGTGCTACGCTAGGGAGGCAACGGGAGCTCAGGAGTATAAATGCGTGGCTAAGAGAGTGGTGTAAGGAGATGGGGTTTGGGTTTTTAGAGAACTGGGCTGACTTTTCTGTTGGCTACAGGCTCTTTAGTAGTGACGGATTGCACCTCAATGGTGGTGGTGCAACTGTTTTGGGGGAGAAGATGGCTAGGGGGTTGGAGGAGATTTTAAACTAGGTATGGGGGGGAGGGAATGTTTAACTACACAGGGGTAGATAGAGAAGTTAGGGATCTGGGGGCTAGTAACACAACGGAGGGAGGAGAAGGAGGAGGGGGGAGCATAGAGGATAAGGAGGCATGTACGACCATGTATGGAAGTAAATCAATTGATAATCTAAAATGTATGTTTACAAATGCAAGGAGTCTGGCTGGAAAAACCGGCGAACTTGAAATAATAGCGTTAAAGGAAAGGTATGATGTAATTGGTATAGCAGAATCATGGCTTAATGATTCACACGACTGGACAGTAAATATTGAAGGGTACTCCTTATTTAGACATGACCGAGTTAATAAGAAAGGAGGAGGAGTATGTATGTATGTTAAACAGAAATTGAAGCCAAATTTAAAAGATGGAATAGATGGGGGAGCAAACGATGCGGCAGAAACATTATGGGTGGAACTGTGTACAGGAAGCAAGAAGGTGGGTAAATTAATTGTTGGAGTGTGTTATAAGCCGCCAAATGCCGGGGAAGAGGTGGAAATGAATCTCCATATGCAGTTGGCGAAGGCTGCTGGTATGGGGCATGTTCTGGTTATGGGGGATTTTAACTACCCTGAAATAGATTGGAGTAATGGAACTGCCAGCACCTCAAAAGGTATAAAGTTCTTAAATTTCCTATATGAGCATTTTCTTTCACAGATGGTAGAAGTTCCTACTAGAAAGAATGCGTTGTTGGATCTGGTGATATCTAATAACCCAGAGCTCATTTTGGAGATGAAGGTAATGGGAAGCTTAGGGAATAGTGACCATGATATAGTGTCATTTAATATAGGTTGCAGAAAACTAAAGTGCACTGGCTTACCAAAAACTTTTAACTTTAGGAAAGCTAATTTTATGCTTTTAAAGGAACCGCTCCTGCTCATAGACTGGGGGGAACTGTTTCTAGGTAAAGATACTGAGCAGATGTGGACCACTTTTAAAGGGATATTAAACTATAACATTTCCAAATCGGTACCTTTAGGAAACAAGTGTAAAAAAATTAGGTCCACTCCTGCATGGCTTAATGCTCAGGTAAAAAGGGAAATGGAAAAAAAGAAAAGGGCTTTTAAAATTTTGAAAGCAGAAGGCACAGAACAGGCTTACAGGGACTTCAAAAGTTGTAATAAAGAGTGCAAGAAAGCAATTAAACTAGCTAAAATAGAAAATGAAATACGGATTGCCGAACAAAGCAAGTCCAACCCCAAGATGTTTTTTAAGTATATAAATGGTAAAAAAATGAGGACTGAGAATGTGGGACCATTAAATAATGGAGCTGAGGTGGTTGTAGAGGATGCCGAAAAGGCTAATCTGCTAAACCGTTTTTTTACATCGGTTTTTACTGTTGAGAATCCTTACAGTAGGGATTGTAACAATGTGCAGGGAGGAAATGAAGAGTTTTCACATTGGATAACAGAGGATATGGTACGGAATCAATTAGACAAAGTTAATATCAATAAAGCGCCAGGACCAGATGGATTGCATCCTAGGATTTTAAAAGAGCTTAGTTCAGTTCTAGCAAGACCACTGTGTCTCATATTTTCAGATTCGCTTTTGTCTGGGGATGTGCCGCTGGATTGGAAATCCAATATTCAAAAAAGGTAGTCGTTCACAGCCTGGTAACTATAGACCTGTAAGCCTAACATCAGTGGTAGGGAAGGTGATGGAAACTTTGTTAAGGGATCATATCCTTGACTTTGTCTCCAGAGATCATCTTATTAGTAGTAGTCAGCATGGATTTATGAGAAATAGATCATGCCAGACAAATTTAATTGGTTTTTATGAAGAAGTGAGTAAGAAGTTAGATTCAGGCACAGCTGTGGATGTGGTATATTTGGATTTTGCAAAAGCCTTTGATACTGTGCCACATAGGCGACTAATGTATAAACTGAGGACTGTTGGCCTTGAAGAAAACATTTGTTCATGGATAGAGAACTGGTTATTGGACCGCAAACAGAGAGTGGTGGTTAATGGAGCTACATCTATGTGGGCTAAAGTTCTAAGCGGAGTTCCTCAGGGTTCTGTACTGGGGCCGCTTCTGTTTAATCTGTTTATAAATGACTTAGAAGGGGGCATTGAGAGCAAGGTCTCTGTGTTTGCTGATGACACTAAATTATGCAGAGCTTTGGAAACTTCCAATGATGTGCAAGTGCTGCAAGCAGACCTAGATAGATTATCAAAATGGGCAGCAGAATGGCAGATGAGATTCAATGTTGATAAATGTAAGGTGATGCATTTGGGATTTAATAATCCCTGTGCCACCTACACCATAAATAACTCTGTGTTAAGTGCATCTAAAAAGGAAAAAGATTTGGGGGTTCTGGTAGATAACAGACTTAGCTGTAGCAAACAATGCCAGGTAGCAACAGCTAGAGCTAGCAAGATATTGTCTTGTATAAAGAGGGGAATGGAATCAAGAGAGAAAAATATTATTCTCCCTCTTTACAAGGCACTGGTAAGGCCACATTTGGAATATGCGGTGCAGTTTTGGAATCCCATATACAAAAGGGACATCTTGGAAATTGAGGCAGTTCAGAGAAGGGCAACTAAATTAATAAGGGGAATGGAGAGGCTTGAATATGCAGGCAGATTAGACAAGTTAGGGCTGTTTACATTGGAGAAGCGGCGGTTGCGTGGGGACATGATAACCTTATACAAATATATTAATGGCCCATACAGTGAACTCTCTGGTGCATTGTTCACTAATAGGTCATATCAGAGGACTCGTGGACATCCTTTAAGGTTGGAAGAAAAGAAGTTTCATCTTCAGGTTAGGAGAGGTTTCTTTACAGTGAGAACGGTGAAACTGTGGAACTGTCTTCCAGCGGAGGTGGTAATGGCAAGTTCATTGAATAACTTTAAAAAAGGCCTGGATAAGTTTCTAAAACTAAAAAATATTGAGAATTACTGGTATTAATGCATATAGATCTGGTTGATCCAGGGATACTTTCCGATTGCCGTTTGGAGTCAGGAAGGAATTTTCCCCCCCCTTTTTTAGCTGTGGTTTTTTGCCTTCCTCTGGATCAACTGTTAGGTAGGGTTAAAAAAAAAAAAAAAAAAAAAGTGAATAGGTTGGACTTGATGGACGAATGTCTTTATTCAACCTTAATTACTATGTTACTATGTTACTATGTTACTGAGACCCACAGGGAGGCTGGGGGGCATCCGCATCCGGGAATCCGCCCAGGATTCCCCCTGACCAAGCCGAGAGGCAAGGGAGGCTACCCGGGACCTACAGTGAGGGCTTGCAGTTAGCCGCATCCGCCCAGTAAGAGCCCCTTGTGGCTGGAGGGTAGAGGAGCCCCATGTGCTTTTGCCACCGGCCACAGTAACCTAAACGCATCAGATCTCGTCTGATCTTGAAAGCTAAGCAGGCTCAGGCCTGGTTAGAACTTGGATGGGAGACCACCTGGGAAAACCATGCGTCATTGGATGTCTTCTTCTGCCTCGTTTGACTACCAAGCTTTTGACCAGGGGGTCCCGTGTACCCTGATGGCGGACAGAAACCGCCCAGTGAGGGTTTGCTGTTAGCCACGTCTGCCCAGTTTGAGCAAGAGCCCCTTGTGGCTGGAGGGCAGAGGAGTCCCATTTCCCCTGGCTGTTGCGGCATTCCTGGCTTGAGATTTCCAGGGAGTGGGTGAGAGTCTCTGGCTGGCTTGAAATCATACCAAATGGAGTGGCCTATGGCCACCGGCCACACTAACCTAAATGCATCCGATCTCGTCTGATCTTGGAAGCTAAGCAGGCTCAGGCTTGGTTAGTACTTGGATGGGAGTCCACTTGGGAATACCAGGTGTCATAGGCTTTTTCTTCTGCCTCAATCAACTGGCAGGCTTTTGACCAGGCAAACCGCGGCCACCCAGAGTGCCCCCAGCTCAAGCCGGGAGTTGAGGGAGGCTCCCCAGAACCTTTAGAGAGGGTTTGCGGCTAGCAGCATCTGCCCAGGGTATTCCCAGCTTCATCCGCAAGGCCAGGAAGGCTCCATGGGATATCCAGGGAGGTTGGGGGCTAACCGCGGCTGCCCAGGGTGCCCCAACCCTGGCCATAAGGCAAGGGAAGCTACCCGGGACTTTTTGCGGTTTGCTGCAGCAGCCCAGGGTGCCCCCAGCCCTGACCGCGAGTTGTGGGAGGCTCCCTGGGACTTCCACGGAGGTTGGGGGTTAACCACGGCTGATCAGAGTGCTTGAAATCAGCCCAGAGGTAATGTCCTATGGCCAACGGCCACACCAACCTAAACGCACTTGATCTTGTCTGATCTCAAAAGCTAAGCAGCCTCAGGCCTGGCTAGTACTTTGATGGCAGACCGCCTGGGAATACAAAGTGTTGTAGACCTTTTTATCTGCCTCACTCAACTTGCAAGCTTTTGACCAGGGGGTCCCATGTTCCCTGACAGCGAACAGGAACCACCTGAGAGGATTGGAGAGCTCCCAGAAACTTCCAGGGAGGTTGGGGGGCTAACCTCGGCTGCCCAGGGTTCCCCCAGCCCTGGCCCAGAGGCGAGGAAGGCTCCCAGGGACTTCTAGGCCCCATGGCTGCAGGAGGAGTAAGAGCCACTTGTGGCTGGAGGGAAGAGAAGCCCTATTGCCCCTGGCTGGTGAGTGAGTGGTGTCCCAGGCCTGAGAGTCCCGGGGAGTCTCTGGCAGTTTTGAAACGAACCCAGAGGGCATATCTTAGGGTCTACGGCCAGACACATTTGAACATGCCTGATCTCGGAAGCTAAGCAGGCTCTTGACTGGTTAATACTTTGATGGGAGACCGCCTATGAATACTAGGTGTCATAGGCTTTTTCTTCTGCCTCGCTCAACAGCACTATGTACCCCTGAGTGCAGACAGGAATCATTTGTGAGGATCGGGGGGCTCCACCGGTACTTCCAGGGAGGTTGGTAGGCTAACCGCAACCCCCAACTGCGCCCTTGGATGTGTTCCAGACTGAGTCCGGGGTCCAGGGGGGTCTTGCTGCTAGCCGCAGCCATCCAGGGTGCCCCCAGACCCAGCCACAAGGTGCTGGAGTCTCCTCTGGACTTCCAAGGAGGTTTGGGGCTAATTGTGATCACCCAGGATGCCTCCAGCCCCAGCCATGAGGCAAGGGAGGCTCTCCAGGATTTCCAAGGAGGTGCGGGGCTAACTGCGGCCGTCCAGGGTGTCCCCAGCCCCGGCAGTGAAGGCGAGGGAGTCTCCCCGGGACTTCCAGGCCCCATGGCTGGAGGAGGAGTAAGAGCCCCTTTTGGCTGGAGGGTAGAGAAGCCCCATTGCTCCTGGCTGGTGGGTGAGCTGCGATGCTCTGTGAAGTTGACCCCCCTAAAATCAACAGAAATAACAACTCCATTGTTTTTGGTTTATGCTACGTAAGTGCCCATTTGTGCAATAAAAATTAAGATTTGTGCTGCTTTCGATGAGAAGATAATAGCAATTTTTAAGTACAAACAGGAAACTGGTATTTTTTAGTTATTGCTGGGGTAGCTGTTTTGTGCTGCAAAAATGATTGTTTTAACTTTAGTTTAAATTTATGATAAATTAACATTTTTTATAAAGGTCAGCCAGCCCCCCTACAATAGAATCTGGATACGAAACCAGGTTGGTTGTTTATGCTTACTTTTTTTTGTTTTTTTGCTGCAAAAAAAGATTTGTGGTGCTTTCGTTTGGAAGATAATAGCAGTTTTTTTTTATATATTTAAAAGGTCAGCCAACCCCCCTAACAATATAATCTGGATACGAAACCAGCTACATTTGTGCTGTTTTGTGCTCCAGAAATCAAGATCTGTGCCGCTTTAGTTTGGAAGATAATAGCAGTTTTTCTTTTTTTACAAAGGTCAAAAGGGCAGCAGCCCCCCTACAATAGAATCTGAATATGAAACCAGGCTGGTTGGTTAGTGCTATGTTTGTGCTACAAACATTAAGATTTGTGGCGCTTTCATTTGGAAGATAATAGCAGTTTTTTTTACAAAGGTCAAAAGGTTACCAGCCCGCCTATAATAGAATCTTTATACATTTGTGCTGTAAAAATCAAGATTTGTGCCACTTTTGTTTGGAAGATAATATTTTTTTTTTTTACAAAAGGTCAAAAGGTCATAGCATCCCTACAATGGAATCTAGATGCAAAACCAGGCTGATTGGTTAGTGCTACATTTGTGCTCTTTTGTCAACAAAAATCAAGATTTGTGCCACTTTTGTTTGGAAGATAATAGTTTTATTTTTCTTTTACAAAGGGCAGCAGACCCTTACAATAGAATCCGAATATGAAACCAGGCTGGTTGGTTAGTGCTAAATTTGAGCTGTTTTGTCCTGCAAAAATTAAGATTTGTGGCGCTTTCTTTGGAAGATAATAGCCCGTTGAAAGGGAGACCTATTATATCAGGTATAAAATTCCTCAATGAGGGACTCTCCAACATTATAGAACATACTCTCCAGCTGTTTGTTAAAAGATTGTACACTTACATTAGGGACATGTCCCATATACAAAACTTGATGGATGGCAATGAATGGTCTTCAGAATGGAATTTAGTGCCAGTAGATATCTCCGCATTGTATTTGAGAATTCCACGTAAATATGGAATGAATGCGATTAAATTTCACTATATACATATAGCCACTATTCGGAAGAGTGAAAAGTGTTTATTGTGGATAGCCTATGGTATTTATTGACACATAACTATTTCATTTATAATGGTACTTTCTACCAACAGATATGCGGGGTGTCAATGGGGGCAAAATTCTTGCCTACATTGCCAACTTGTTTATAGGCTGGTGGAAGAAAACGATTCTGTACTCCCATCCTGTGTTTTCCCCCCCTTCATTCTTTTATAACTCACAACTTAATGAACTCCACTCCTCCAAATAGTTATCTGCCACTGACCGTACTGCTCCTCGGTCCACGTGAATTTATACCATCAGAAAATGCAGCAGACCACTCCAAAGTACTTTAGTTGCAAACAATTTGAATTTTTATTCACCCAACTGTTAGATTCATCTCCGGCAACGTTTCGGGTGGACCCCCACCCTTTATCAAGTCTGCTTGATAAAGTGTGGAGGTCCCCTGCATACATTTACACAGACAGTATATTGATTATTTGATAGGGATTTGGGAAGGTACGGAGGAACATTTGGTTACTATTATAAGAGTTCAATCAGAATGAGTATAACCTGGAACTCCCATGGGTATTTGGTGGGCCCAGATAGATTTTTTGGACCTCAACATCTATGCCCAAGAAGACAGATTGTATACTAAAATATTTAGGAAAACATTAGCATGGAATACCATTCTGAGGGCGGACTCCAACCATCACCTTTGAATTACTGCTATCCCTTATGGAGAGTTTGTAAGAATTAAACGGAACTGTTCCAAAATGCCAGACTATCATTCAGTAGCAAATGACCTCTCTGAAAGACTTATAGAGAGAGGGTATAGTGTCTCTGATCTAAATAAGACAAAATACAAAATAGATCAATATAGGACATATAGGAATGACAATAGAGTACCACAATTCATGGCTAGTAAAGAGCACGACAATGATCCACATAAACAGGATAGGATTACATTCACAATTCAATATAGTCCACAGTATCACAAGATTAATAAAATCATTAAGAGGTACATTTTGGTGTTATATGAGGATGAGGATCTTCAAAAAGCCCTAGAACATGGATACAAGAGTGTACCTAAAAGGGCACACTCTTTAAGAGAAACCCTGTCACCGAGTATGCTGAAAGCAAACACTCCGGCCAATACAGGAGATATGGCGAGATATGTAGGTACATATAGATGCGGGGCCTAACTTGTGGGCACATTAAAAAAGGTACCTACTTCAAATATACAGTGAAGAGAAAGGAGTATCCCATTAAAGGGCATGCCCACAACCAAAACTACATTTTAACCCACTACTGGCCCCACTGTGTAGTTTTTTGTTCTTTTGTTTGTGCTACAAACATTAAGATTTGTGGCGCTTTCATTTGGAAGATAATAGCAGTTTTTTTTACAAAGGTCAAAAGGTTACCAGCGCCGATAATAGAATCTTATACATTTGTGCTGTAAAAATCAAGATTTGTGCCACTTTTGTTTGGAAGATAATATTTTTTTTTTTACAAAAGGTCAAAAGGTCATAGCATCCCTACAATGGAATCTAGATGCAAAACCAGGCTGATTGGTTAGTGCTACATTTGTGCTCTTTTGTCAACAAAAATCAAGATTTGTGCCACTTTTGTTTGGAAGATAATAGTTTATTTTTCTTTTACAAAGGGCAGCAGACCCTTACAATAGAATCCGAATATGAACACAGGCTGGTTGGTTAGTGCTAAATTGAGCTGTTTTGTCCTGCAAAAATTAAGATTTGTGGCGCTTTCTTTGGAAGATAATAGCCCGTTGAAAGGGAGACCTATTATATCAGGTATAAAATTCCTCAAGAGGACTCTCCAACATATAGAACATACTCTCAGCTGTTTGTTAAAAGATTGTACACTTACATTAGGGACATGTCCCTATACAAAACTTGATGGATGGCAATGAATGGTCTTCAGAATGGAATTTAGTGCCAGTAGATATCTCCGCATTGTATTGAGAATTCCACGTAAATATGGAATGAATGCGATTAAATTTCACTATATACATATAGCCACTATTCGGAAGAGTGAAAAGTGTTTATTGTGGATAGCCTATGGTATTTATTGACACATAACTTTTCATTTATAATGGGACTTTCTACCAACAGATATGCGGGGTGTCAATGGGGGCAAAATTCTTGCCTACATTGCCAACTTGTTTATAGGTGGTGGAAAAACGATTCTGTACTCCCATCCTGTGTTTTCCCCCCCTTCATTCTTTTATAACTCACAACTTAATGAACTCCACTCCTCCAAATAGTTATCTGCACTGACCGTACTGCTCCTCGGTCACGTGAATTTATACCATCAGAAAATGCAGCAGACCACTCCAAAGTACTTTAGTTGCACAAATTTGAATTTTTATTCACCCAACTGTTAGATTCATCTCCGGCAACGTTTCGGGTGGACCCCCACCCTTTATCAAGTCTGCTTGATAAAGTGTGGAGGTCCCCGCATACATTTACACAGACAGTATATTGATTATTTGATAGGGATTTGGGAAGGTACGGAGGAACATTTGGTTACTATTATAAGAGTTCAATCAGAATGAGTATAACCGGACCTCAGGGTATTTGGTGGGCCCAGATAGATTTTTTGGACCTCAACATCTATGCCCAAGAAGACAGATTGTATCTAAAATATTTAGGAAAACATTAGCTGGAATACCATTCTGAGGGCGGACTCCAACATTCCCCCATTGTATTAAGCATCCCTTAGGACAGTTTGAAGAATCAAAATGTCGATATCATTCAGTAGCTGTTACGAGATCTTCAGGAGAAGACCCCTGTGAGACCCCCTCTGGACGCGGAATCTAAGTACCTGCCGGTCTTCACCAGAGCCTCTAATGGTGAGGTTGTTTTGCGGTGAACAGATACCAGGTCGCGGCTCCAGAGAAGAGAACCACAAAGGCCAAATCCCACAATGTGGAGAGGCAGCAGAATAGGTATTTGGACTGGAGGTAGAGGCTGTGGAAGCTATACAGACCGGAGACAACTGGAGGTAGAAGCTGTGGTAGATATTCGGACCGGAGGTAGGAGCTGTGGAAGATATGCTGACCGGAAATAACTGGAGGTAGGAGCTGTGGTAGAAATTCGGACCAGAGGTAGGAGCTGTGGAGGATATGCAGACCGGAGATAACTGGAGGTAGGAGCTGCGGTAGATATTCGGACCGGTGGTAGGAGCTGTGGAAGATATGCTGACCGGAAATAACTGGAGGTAGGAGCTGCGGTAGAAATTCGGACTGGAGGTAGGAGCTGTGGAGGATATGCAGACCGGAGATAACTGGAAGTAGGAGCTGTGGTAGAAATTCGGACCGGAGGTAGGAGCTGTAGAGGATATGCAGGAACACGAAAGGCAAAGGTAGGAGAGCTAAGGTTCAGAGCTAAGAGAACCCTGAACTGGCAGCAAGAGGCAAACTGCCAGGAGGAGCCTAAATAGGCCCCTGTGACCATATCCCTGCTGGCCGTGCACCGGAAGGAGACGGCCGCAAGCAGAGTGAAAGCCTGCGCTGCCCACGTCCTCGCGTCACTGAGGACGCGCAGGCGCGGGAGGAGGACCCCAGGCTCGAGGGAAGGTAAGTGCCTGACAGTAGCAAATGACCTCAGAGAGAGGGTATAGTGTCTCTTGTCTAAATAAGACAAAATACAAAGTAGATCAAACATATAGGAATGACAATAGAGTACCAAAATTCATGACTAGTAAAAAGCACAAAAAAAAAGTGTTTTCCTATACCTAATGAAGAAACGCATGCGCAAACGCAACAAAACCGCACATGAAATCACATGTGATTCCGTGTGCGATTGCGTTTTGTGGCGCAGTGTGGCCGTGCCCTAAGGGAACGGATTGCTCTTGAAATGCATCCGGCGTGTTTGTTGTAGTTTCATCATGTTACAATAAAGGTGGTATTTTTATTTTTTGCAGCACAAAACAGCACAAATGTAACACTAACCAACCAACCTGGTTTCTTATCCAGATTCTATTGAAGGGGGCTGGTGACCTTTTTGAAAAAAACGGCTATTATCTTCCAAAGAAAAGTGGCACAAATCTTAAAGGATATGTCCACCCTAAAATTTGTATTTTTATATAATGTAGTTTTCCCCCTCCTAACCCCAAGCACATGGTCTGTTTCTAAAAAAAAAAAAAAAGATGGAGAAACCTTACTTACCAGCCAGGGATCCCATGGCCTCAGACTCCAATTCAACTTCCTGGAACGGATTTGCATTTGGCACTTGGCCGTAGCCGCACCTGTGTTTGGCTGAGAGGCAGCCAATTACAGACGTGGCTGCCATCTATCGAAACAGCCAAGGGATCCCGGGCTGGTAAGTTTTTTTTCTATTTTTTTTTTTCAAACTAACTATGCAGTTTGGGTTGGGAGAGGGAGAACTACATTACACCTGGAGGATTAAATGTTATGTCAAAAGTGCAGTGCAATGGATCTAGATGGAGGGAGGGGGAATCAGCTCCCCTGTGCATGCCTGCAATACCTCCCGGAGGTGAGAGAGGAGGCAAAAACCTTTTTACAAGAAGACAGCTCCTACTCTTCAATTTGCTGGACTTTACACAGACACTGCTGGAGAACCATATGGAGCAGAGGTGTAAGTAAAGGATTATTTAACACTATACATGCCCTTTAATTTTTGCAGCACAAAAGAGCACATACGTAGCACTAACCAACCAGCCTGGTTTTGTATCCAGATTCTATTGTAGGGGGGCTAGTGAGCTTTTGACCTTTGTAAAAAACAACTATTATCTTCCAAACTAAAGCATCACAAATCTTAATTTTGCAGCACAAAACAGCACAAACGTAGCACTAACTAAACAACCTTGTTTCGTATCCAGATTCTATTGTAGGGGGCTGTGACTTTTAGACCTTTGTAAGAAACGGCTATTATCTTCCAAACAAAAGCGGCATTAATTTAAATTTTTGTAGCAAAAAACAGCACAAATGTAGCTCTAACCAACCTGCATGGTTTCATATCCATATTCTATTGTAGGGGGGCTGGCTGACTTTTGACCTTGTACAAAAAAAAAACAAAAAACAACTGGGGTGATCTTCCAAACAAAAGCGGCACAAATCTTAATTTTTGCAGCACAAAACCGCAGAAACGTAGCACTAACCAATCACCCTGGTTTTGTATACAGATTCTACGTATTGTAGGGAGGCTGCTGCCCTTTTAACCTTTGCAAAAAATGTCTATTATCTTCCAACCAAAAGCGACATAAATGTAGCACTTACCAACCAGCCTGGTTTCGTATTCAGATTCTATTTTAGAATCTAGGCTAGTGGCCTTTTGAACTTTGGGGGAAAACAGTGATATTATTTTCCAAACGAAAGAGGAACAAATCTTAATTTTTGCAGCACAAAACTGCACACTGTAGCACTAAACAACCTGCTTGGTTTTGTAGTAATAATCTATTGCAGGGGGGGCTAGTTATCTTTTGACCTTTGTAAAAAAAAAAATGCTATTGTCTTCCAAACAAAAGCGGCACAAATCTTTGCTGCACAAATCAGCACAAACATGGCACTTACCAACCACCCTGGTTTTATATCCATATTCTATTGTAGGGGGGATGGCTGATCTTTTGATCTTTGTAAAAAAAACTGCTATTATTTTCCAAACGAAAGTAGCACAAATCTTAATTTTTGCAGCACAAAACAGTACAAACATAGCACTATCCAACCAGCCTGGTCCAATATCCAGATTCTATTGTAGGGGGGCTGGCTGACCTTTTGACCTTTGTAAAAAAAACTGCTATTATCTTCCAAACAAAAGTGGCACAAATCTTTATTTTTGCAGCAGAAAACTACACAAACGTAGCACTAAACAACCAACCTGGTTTCGTATCCAGATTCTATTGAAAGGGGGCTGGCTTACCTATTGACCTTTTTAAAAAAAACTGCTAATGTCTTCCAAACAAAAGTAGCAAAAAACCAGCACAAACCAAGCACTAACCAACCAGCCTGGTTATAAATTCATATTCTATTGTAGGGGAGCTGGCTGATCTTTTGACCTTTGTAAAAAAAAAAAACTGCTTTTATCTTTCAAACGAAAGCAACAAAATTTTTGCAGCACAAAACAGCACAACCATAGCACTAACCAACCACCCTGGTTTTGTATCCATACTCTATTGTAGGGGGGCTGTCTGATCTTTAGACCTTTTTTTAAAAAACAAAAAACTGCTATTATCTTCCAAACAAAAGAGGCACAAATCTTAATTTTTGCAGCACAAATGTAGCACTAACCAAACATCCTGGTTTTGTATCCAGATTCCATTGTAGGGGACCTTTTGACCTGTGAAAAATATAATTTCTCAAAAACTACTAGAGTTAGAACAATAATTTTTGCAGCAAAAAACAGCACAAATACAGCACAAATGCAGCACTAACAAAAATACCAGTTTTTTGGTCTGTCCTCTGTTGTAGTGGGGCTGGATGACCTTTTGACCTTTATAAAAAAAACTTTAATTTCTCAAAAATGACTTAAAGGAGAACTAAAGTCCCAAGACAACATTGTCTCAATAGACAGAGCACATTCACAAACACATAAAAAGCTGTCTCATGTCTACCTTTGCTGTGCATGCTGGGTGATTTATGAAAATTACATATTTCACCATATCTGGGAACACCCAGCTAAGTGTGCGCCGGACACTTCACAGGAAACTGCAGCCTTGCTTCCTGGAAGCTGACAGCCAATCATGTTACAGCTCAGAGATCCCTCCCTTTGACACAGAACACAGATATCAGTGCAGTTTTTGTGTAAACACATTCCCCTGTCCCTAACAATGATAAATTCCTATGCTTTTCATACAAAAAAGAAAAGTAATCTTTGCCACATGGGCTAATAAGTAATGAACCAGTCCATGTAGAGTCTTTATCTTTTGCTAGGCACATAATAAAAACAAAAAAAGGAAACATGGGGAATCAAACCTGTGTCCCAATAGTCTGATTTTTTTTCCTAACCCAGCACTTTAGCAGAACACGCCACAGGTGAACTCTCAATCAATAAAAGTAAACGCAAGTAAAATCAGTTCACTATTTTGTATTGCTACTGGAAGACTGTCAGCAATTCACGCTGGTTGGTAAATAAATAAGAGAGCTGCTATATATAAAAGTTTGTACATATGTAGAAACTTCATATTTTTCTAGAAACATGGAAACAAACAAAAAAAGCAATAAACTCAGGCAGTAGACTATGTTATATTGTTTCATAAGTAAACTAAGGGATTTGAACTTGAACACGTGACTTCTGGGTCTGTTTGTTCCTAAACACACAGCATTTACATGGTGCGCCACCAAGATAGAAACTCTGCACATAGAGACAGTGAATCCTGGGGTCAGGAGGCGTGGCTCTTTGAAGCCAACAATCTATTACTTATATCTACTAAATGCAAATAACTAGAGAAAAATCTTTCAACGTGTAGGTATTTTGGGGATAAAAACTTTCACATTAGGATCTGAAAAAACAAAGTTTAGTTCTCCTTTAAGTTAAAACATTCATTTTTGCAGCACAAAAGAGCAGAAATGCAGCACTAGCCAAAAATACCAGTTTTGTGTCTGTACTCTGTTGTAGGGGGGATCGCTGACCTTTTGACCTTTATTTAAAAAATTGCTATTATCTTCTAAACGAAAGAAGCACACATTTTTGTTGCACAAATGGGCACAAACATAGCACAAATCAAAAACAATAGAATTGTTATTTGTGCTGATTGTAGCTCCCTAGGAGGATCTTCGGACATTGCATGAACTTTAAGACTGGAATTTTGACCAATTACTTTTCAAGTTGGAGTTTCAATCCAATATAAAAAGGTGGGTACACTAACACAGAGCCCAATAGTATAGTATAGTATTTGAGGTTAAATAAAGACATCCAGTCCAACCCATCTAGCAATATCCTAATTTCCTGTCTAACTGTTGATCCAGAGGAAGGCAATAAAAACCCACCAAATTTATGAAGGGGGAAAAAATTCCTTCCTGACTCCAAGTGGCATTTGGAAATTTCCCTGGATCAACTCTACTTTATGTATCAATACCAGTAACTTGCAACATTCCTTGTTTGCAGAAACTCATCCAGTTCTTTTTTAAACTGACCAATGAACCTGCCATAACGTCCATGAGAAGATAGTTCCATAGCATTAGCGTTCTCACAGTGAAAAACCCTTTCCGAACTTGAAGCCTAAACCTTTTTTCTTCAAGTCTTAAAGGATGTCCACGTGTCCTCTGACATGCTCTATTGGTGAACAATGCCCCAGATACTTTATTGTATGGCCCATTAATGTATTTATACACAGTAATCATATCCCCACACAATCGCCTTTTCTCCAGCTTGCATAATTGTAACTTTTCAGTCTCTCTTCCTATTCAAGCTCCCCCAATCCCCTTATTAATGTAGTTGCCCTTCTATGAACCCTTTCCATTTCAAAGATGTCCTTTTTGTACACAGGATTCCAAAATTGCACTGCATATTCCAAATGAGGCCTTACCAATGCTTTGTAAAGAGGGAGAATGTCATTCCATATCAATCCATATCAATCCATATCTCTCTTTATACAAGACAATACCATGCTGGCTCTGGCTGTTGCTGTCTGGAACTGCTTGCTACCTTTAAGTTTGTTATCCACCAAAACTGAAAGATCCCTTTCAAACAGGGATTCATTTAACACAGAGCCATTTATAGTATAAGCAGCACAAAATGCATCACCTTACATTTCTCAACATTGAATCTCATCTGCCACTTAGCAGCCCAATGTGTCAAACTATCTAGATCCCCCTGCAAGGATTGCATATCCTCTGTTTTTAATGGTCGACAAAGTTTTGTGTTGTCAGCAAACACAGAAACCTTGCTGACAATACCCACTTCCAAATAATTATTAAATAGTTTAAATAGAAGAAGCCTCAACACAGAACCCTGTGGCACCCCACTTAGCGCTTTAGTCCATGATGATGAAGTCCCATTAACAACTACTCTCTGCATCCTATTCATTAACCAATTGTCTATCCATGTACTGTAAAAATGTGCCTCCCCAGACCAACAGACCTTAGCTTATACATTAGTCACCTATGGGGGACTGTATCAAAAGCCTTTCAAAATCCAAGTAAACTACATCTACTGCTATGCCAGAGTCTAAAATTTCTACTTACTTCCTCAAAAAAGCCAAGCAAGTTAGTTTGACAAGATCTATTCCTCTTAAATCCATGCTGGTTACTACTTATAATGTCAGTCCCTAAAACATAGAATATGTTCCCTTATTAAACTTTCCAGTATGTTCCCCACCACTGAAGTTAAACTTACAGGCCTGTAATTACCCGGCTGTGAACGACTACCCTTTTTGAATATTGCAATAGCATCAACCTTTTTCCAATCCAGGGGCACACATCCAGACATGAGGGAATCTGCAGAAATAAGAAACAGTGGCCTAGATAAAACTGAATTTAGCTCTCTAAGGACCCCAAGGATGTATTTTATCCGGTCCAGGAGATTTATTATTATTAACCTTATTTAGTTCTTTCTGTACCATATCCTCAGTTAACCAAAGTGCACTTGCATCTTTTATACCATTATACTCTATTATATCTGTACTTGGATCTTCTATAATGTTTACAGAGGGGAAAAAAATATTTAAGACATTTGCTTTATCGCCATCCTCCGTAACTAACTTATGGTGCCACATTCTCAGTCCTCATCTTCTTACTATTAACATACTTAAAAACAAAAACATAAAAAAAGCAGGCCCCTGGAAGAAGATGGTAGAGAAGAGCTCAGGATCAAGCAAGCAGATGCCAGTAGAGATGAAGGTGGCATGTTTAAGACTCAAAGGCCCATCTGAGGAGCTTACCTAATAAGAAGGGCTGGATTACAAAAGGCTTTACATAATAAGAGGTGTTGCTAGTGCTATCAATAGTTTTTTTACTCATTTAATGCAGTTAGATCTATACAGATTGATGGCACTGGAAAAAATGTTTACATCTTACAAAATATAGAATAACAACTTGAAAAATTAAAGTTGCAACAAAAATCTTTCTGGCTAATTGAATATGAATATTGATGTTGTAGAATAATTCACACATAAAGGTTAGCCAGGTTACCCATAACTAAAAACTGCTCCCCCCTCCCACTTAGATGTGAATAATTAAATACAGACATAAGCACACAAATCTATTTTATACTACAAGCGAGATTTCCAGCATATAGTTCTATTAAATGGACACCACACAGAGTATTCTTTCCAGCATTAATACATGTACAGTAAATATGTTTCATTTGGTTGTTTATTCTTTTCTCCCTTATTATAAACATTGTGCGGTAACCCACTATCTGGGCATAGAAGCGGCCTGAAACCTCTTTGCAAATGGAAATGTTTCACTTGGACTTGACTATGCATATTTTGAGCGCCTGAGGGACAATTCCTGCTATGCGCTGTCAAGGTTATGGCAACAGTCATGGATCTTCTGAGTATAATCCCCAGTGGCCTCTCAGAGGAAGTAAAACAGGTTTTCCATTATTGATTCTGTTTGTTTTATTTCATTCTTTAAAGCCTTGTGGTCAGGGTCCTTTGGATAGCTCTCAAGAAATGTGTGTTCTAGGAGACAAATAGAACTAACGCACTTTACACAGAAGTTGGAAAAGCCAAAGCCTTGCTGAGATTTTCTCATTCCCGCTAGAATTACCAGTAGCAAAGCAGAAAACAAAATCTGCAGTTTATTATTCACTGTATCCACAATGAGGATATTTACAGCTTACCAAACAAAAGAAAATAACACAATCCTGCAATGGCTATGAGTAGATACAGGACTACATTATAACAGATATGCAGGGTTATTCAATAAAAGTTCTTATCAATTAAAATGGTGCTAATTTTGCCCCAACCAATCAGATGTTAGCTTTCAAATGTTAAATAAGTTCTGGTTGTTTGGTGCAAAATTAGCGCCACCATTTTAAACAATAAGAACTTTTATTGAATCTCCCTGATTATCTTTTATCTGTATCATTGTGAGAAATGTCATGGCTTTCTATAATTAATTGGTCTATATGAAAATGATAACTTATAGTGCCCATACACTGCAGTTTACCCGGATAACTGCCCAGCCCAACCACTTCACGCAGTGTCGGACTGGCCCACAGGGTTACAGGGGAAACCGCTGGTGGACCCACAGGCCACTCATTAAAGAAATTAGAGAAATCTGCCTAAATTTAAATACAGAGTCATAGGGACAGTAATAAATACATTCTATTAAACAAAACAATACAGTAGGGGTAAGATAGATATGTAAATGTGATAATAGAGATATGAAATGTTAAGCGGGCCCCTAATCTTATTCTGGTGGGCCACAACACCCCAGTTCGACACTGACTTCACTTTCTACAGACATAATGACAATCATAAAGCGATATCCGTCCAGGAAACATGGGCAGTAAGTAATTACAGCTAGGGCAGTAGCACATTCTCCAGATTTAACTGCGACTGTAATGTCTAACTAGTGTATAGCCTAGGTTTTAGATCAATATACAGGGATGACTGCCTAATGATGTAGAGAGCCTATAACACTGGCTAATGATCTGAAGGGCTGGCAATACTCAGTAATGAATCGTAGGGCTGAACACTGGGTAACAATTTTGAGGGCTGATAACACTGCGTAATGATCTGTAGGGCTAATAACCCTGGCTAATGATTTGCAGAGGTGATAACAGTGGCTAATGATCTTAAGGTCTGATCTTGTTCCTTGCCCATGTTGGAGCTAGAGGCGTGCATTGTGCCATTTAGGCACATAACTTACTAATGACTTCTGTGGCAGCCCACATTTTTCATTGTAGACCAGCCTGGGGGGCATTTGCCCCTCAGTCTACTGGGCCAGTCCTCCCCTGTCAATATAGTATAGTATAGTATAGTATAGTATTTGAGGTTGAATAAAGACATACGTCCATCCAGTCCAACCCATCTAGCAATATCCTCATTTCCTGCCTCACTATTGACCAGAGGAAGGCAAAAAACCCCACCAAATTTATGAAGGGGGAAAAATTCCTTCCTGACTCCAAGTTGGCAATCTGAAATTTCCCTGGATCAACTCTACTTTATGTCAATACCAGTAACTTGTAACATTCCTTGTTTGCAGAAACTCAACAGCTTTTTTTTGAAACTGACCAATGAACCTGCCATACAACGTCGCTGGAAGACAGTTCCATAGCTTTACCGTTCTCACACAGTGAAACCCTTTCCGAGCTTGAAGCCAAACCTTTTTTCTTCAAGTCTTAAGGGATGTCCTCGTGTCCTTTGACATGTTCTCTTGGTGAACAATGCCCCAGATAGTTTATTGTAAGGCCCGTTAAGTGTTTTATACACAGTAATCATATCCCCACGCAAGCGTCTTTTCTCCAGCGTACATAATTGTAACTTTTCCGTCTCTCTTCATATTCAAGTTCCCCCATCCCCTATTATTTAGTTTGCCCTTCTTTGAACCCTTTCCATTTCAAAGATGTCCTTTTTGTACACAGGATTCCAAAATTGCACTGCATATTCCAGATGAGCCTTACCAATGCTTTGTAAAAGGGAGAATTACATTTTCCTCCCTTGAATCCATATCTCTCTTTATACAAACTACCATGCTGCTCTGGCTGTTGCCACTGGCACTGCTTGCTACCTTTAAGTTTGTTATCCACCAAAACTCCAAGATCCCTTTCCAACAGGGATTCTTAACACAGAGCCATTTATGTATAAGCAGCACAAGATTTTTAAGTCCAAAATGCATCACCTTACATTTATCAACATTGAATTTCCTCGCCCACTTAGCAGCCCAATGTGATAATCTATCTAGATCCCCTTGCAACGATTGCACATCCTCTGAAGTTTTTAATGGTCGACAAAGTTTTGTGTCTCAGCAAACACAGAAACCTTGCTGACAATACCCACTTCCAAATCATTAATAAATAGATAAATAGAAGCGGCCCCAACAACGAACCCTGTGGCACCCCACTTAGCACTTTGTCCATAATGATGAAGCCCCATTAACAACTACTCTCTGCATCCTATTTATAACCAATTTTCTATCCATATACAAATGTGACTCCCCAGACCAACAACCTTAGCTTATACTTAGTCGCCTATGGGGGACTGTATACAAAGCCTTTGCAAAATCCAAGTAAACTACATCTACTGCTATACCAGAGTCTAAATTTCTACTTACTTCCTCATAAAAGCCAAGCAGAGTTACCGTATATACTTGAGTATAAACCGAGCTTTTCAGGCTGAAAAATCACCCTGAAAACTCGGACTCGGTTTATACTCGAGTCACTCACCATTGAGATCAGCGTCCTCTCCATTCCGGCAGCAGCGTCATCTCCATTCCGGTAGCCGCACGATCAGTCCATGTACTGGCGCGCCGCCGACGTCACTGCCCGGCGCCAAGCCCGGCGCCAATTAGTGACCAGTACATGGACTGATCGTGCGGCTGCCGGAATGGAGAGGACGCTGCTGCCGGAATGGAGAGGAACTTACTAGCGCACAGTCCCAGGAAGCCCTTGGATGGAGGAGAGCCCACAGATCCTGGATAAAGAGAGCCCACAGGTACAAACTTAACTGGGTTGAGGGTGAGGGTGGCATCAAGATGTTTTGGAAACTACAACTCCCAGCTAATAAAGCATGCTGGGAGTTGTAGTTTCCAAAACATCTTGAATGCCAAGTGAGGGTGGCATTCAAGATGTTTGGAAACTACAACTCCCAGCTAATAAAGCAAGCTGGGAGTTGTAGTTTCCAAACATCTTGAATGCCAGTTTCTACCCTCGGTTTATACTCGAGTCAACAACTTTTATTAGATTTTTTAGGTGAAATTGGGTACCTCGGTTTATACTCGGGTCGGTTTATACTCGAGTATATACGGTAGTTTGACAAGATCTATTCCTCCTAAATCCATGCTGGTTACTACTTATAATGTCAGTCCTTGAAACATACTCTAGAACATAATATATGTAACATCTTAGCATACAGCGTGACATTATTTGTTACATGTGAGCCACAGAGCTTTTTTTTCCAATCTTAAGGCCCCCAAACACGTAATCTATATTCTGATCAATGCAATAATTTGATCGAATTATAGAGGAAGTTTTTTGTGTTTTCGATAGATTGGTTGGCAATATCGATGGATCTATAAAAAAAAACAAAAAAAAAAAAACAAAAAAAAAAACAACAGAGAAAAACCCACATTAACGGGCTAGATGGAAAATTTTCCATCAACCCCATCTACCAGAACCAGATCTTCCATAGTTTAGAAGATGAAATCTATGGAAGACTGACGGCACATAGTGGGGAATTTCAATAGGTTGTTCTGATCTGATTTTTGATCAGAAAACCATATGAGCATGTATGGCTTCCTTTACAGTTGCACTAACCCACTCACAAAGGGTTAGCATAAATTTTAAAATGGGAAATGCAGCAGCTGTGATTGGTTTTTTTTAGAAGAGTAAAGCATGCAGCCCCTGCAAGCAACATTAAATCAACATCACAAGGAAGTAAATTCTGCCCGCAATATTTAATAGCAAGCCCGTGTATTCATAGACATGGAAACAGTTTTATGGTGGGACACATACTGCAATTTGGCTATTAAGACGTCACTCGAGAGTCAACTACCATCATAATACCTACTGGCTGCCAACTCTTTCTGGTGGAAACAGTAATTGTGGCCAGTCCTTCGATGTTGCCACAGAAATGTCTGCAACCTGTGCCTGTTTTTCTAGTACTTTCAGCTTTGAGCTCTGGCCTGGCAGTTTAATGGGATATATTTACTGTAGGCATAAAACACACACAGCAAATTTATACTGTGACATATTGCTCTCTGGGAGCTCGAGACTGTATTCTACACTACAGAAGCAGAGGTGAGTAGAGTATAACATTAATTATCAGTTTCCAGGTTCAGATAAAATGCATACTCTGGTTCCAATAATCATTGCCAAGGTATTTTGTATAGTGTTTTCTTATGGAAATAAACCTTTGCTCTACTGATATGTTTTGTGCATTCTCGCTTTAATCTACTTACAGATAGATCAGATCCTGAATTAAATTGTTTAAGACTCACTATATCAAAATTAGGTGACAGGAAGGATTGAATTCAGGGAGTGAAAAATGTGATGGCAACATTCATTTCAAGGGAACCTGTCTGTATTTCAGGAAAGGAATGATCATTTTTGTTGCTTCTATAGGTGCTCTTTTTTGAGTGTTTACCCATTCCAAATCTTTAAAGCCAGATATCTGCTTGGAACATTGGCTGCGGCGGTTGTGCGACACAGTTATTGCGCACCACTGCAACCAACGTTATTTGTGTCTTAAAAGCTTTAAAACACAAATAGCGGATAATGGCTCTCCATACATAGCCCCATTATTTATTTTTTTCAAGGCGTACGTACTGTAACTCGCAAGCCGCTCCTGCATCTAACAGCTGTTCTGTCCCGATTGCACGCACTATCTTTTGTATTGGCACGCATGTGCCTAAGATAGGGCGCGTGGTCGGGACAGAACAGCTGTCAGTGCAGGAACGGCTTGCAGTGGAGCGTGGTAAGGTAAGTTCCAGGTCCCCCGGGCGTACGATTATTCACAGGGAGGTGAGAATAAGCATTCGCACCTCCCTGTGAATAATAGAAACGGATGGAATATACTTAAAAAACTGATTTATGTGGGTTTTCGAGTCCCTTTAAGTTATCCTCCATTGGAAGCTGCAGCTTTAAAAAAGCTTTTGGCATATTTTTTTCCCCTAAGCCCCCCACCTTTTTAGATTCAAAGTTGCTGACACATTGTTTGTCCTTAGGTGCATGTTTAGGTTCCCTCCTGCGAGATTATCATCTACCTCCTGATTGCTAAGCCTCAATGGGTAAGGCTCGTCCTCTCCGTGCGCTCCATGTGCGTGCACGCGTCCGCCGCGCACATGATGTTACGGCACACGCGACGTGATGTCAGTGCATGCAACATTGCAGTGTCAGCAATTTTGAATCTAAAAAGGTAGGCTCTGGGGGGTCTTTGGGAAAAAAAATATGGCAAAAGCATTTTTAAAGCAGCAGCTTCCAATTGAGCATACGGTAGCTTCATTTTCCAGTGTACTTATTTTTTAAAGGACATTTACACTGTAAAAATTTACTTTTTATGGTACTTGGTTCATGGAGGTAGGATTGATTATTCGTACCTCCCAATATTATCTTGTTGAGGAGCGCCAGCACATCCAATTTTCATCTGCCAGGTTAGTGTTATGGACTTTCTGTATTAAAGGGTGTCCGGCAGAAACTGTTTTCTTAATGCTGGTGCTCCTCACAGAAAACTTTATATGCACAATAATTCTCCTATAAGTTACTTCATGTTGGTTTCTGATGAAGTGGTGGGGAAACCACTTCCTCTAATTCACTGGTATTGGCAGCTTGCTGTCCCTAAACACTAGTCACTTTAACTGTGTCACCAAGGGGGTGAATCATTCAGCAATAATACACAACCCAGTAAAAAAAAAACAGAGCATCCCTGATGCTGCCAGGACCCTCATTTGGTAAACATGCATGGGCAGAGAGAGAGAGTGAGTGAGAGAGTAAGAGTGAGAGTTTTTATAACGGGCTTAACTAGTATATTGATAATATTAGAAAGCTCCTTTTCCTTCCAGATTGACATTGCTTTCCCAAAGGAAATAACATCCTGATCTAGCATGAATGTGCTCAACAAGCCTTACAAGTGATATGGAACAAAATGATTTACTAAATTTCATTTAATGCTCTGTTTTAACAATAATGTTGAATGATACGTGCACCTTTTACAGCAAAGTTGACATTATACATATAGGAATCTGTGTGGTGCCAGTTTATGGTGTAACCAACAGGAAGATTTAACCAGAGACACAGTTGCTTGGGTTAGACCCCCCTAACTAGCAGCTTTGCTCTGCGTAAGTCCCATTAGAGATTTACCTGTATGTGACTATTAGCTGGTGTTAAATACACCCGTAGTTAGAGCCACAGAACCACTAGTTATTACATTTTGATGGCTACCTTTGGGATACCCGTGCAGCCACTGCAAGCAATTGGTAATTGAATCGGTTAGCGTGACTTACTATTGTTTTCTGTGCTGTAGGTGAATTAAGGTTCAAACACACGTGAGATCACAGGTGCCGACCCGCGACGCTCGATGTGCATGAACGGCCATTTTGTTTTGGCCGATAATCATGTTGTGTATGGGCACTTTTAAAATAAGTTATGACCGCATAAGCCCAACAGCCTTGACTTCATTACAGAAAAAGGGGGATTTATGTGAAAATATGAGGAGAACCTGCTTCAGTCTCAGGGACAAAACTAAGTTCATAGACAGAAATTCAAATTCTGATTCCACATAAAAGTATTATTCCAGGTAGGTAGTAAGCAACTACTGAGTCTTTGATTGAGTTGCCACAACTTCTTTATAGTAGAATAGAAATCAGTTGGTACAGCAAGCAGAGTAAACTCTGTTGTACACAGCAAAACAGCACCCAAGAGATGTACAAGGAAAGTGTTGCAAAAATTGAAATCAGATAAAAACACTGTTCCCTTGCCAAGAATAGTTTACAGCTGAGTGGATAATTACTCTTTCCATTCTGTTGAGTTTAAATGGAAAGTATCACTTCAAAGCAAATATATTTCCCAACGTTTAGAGGGATAATCATTAAAGGACCAAATTATATTTGACAGTAGCTATGATCGTCTTCTTAATTCCTCTATGCACGGAATGTTCACCATATTTATAAAAAGTCAAATTTATACTGCAACCCAGTGAAAAGTAGCACAACTTTTTGGTGTAAATTACAAAGCCAGAACATATGTAGCACTGTAACCACATTACCACAGTTATGAATAGCTTTTACACCTCTCAGAAGAAACTTCAACGTCATGAAAAAGAGCCACTTTACTGCAATTCAAATAAATATGAGTGATGCAATGCGATGTACAAATAACATAAATAATACACGTGTCCTAACATTAATAAATTGATCTCTAGCCCTACTTTACTGATCTAGCTGAATTACCACCAGGGCTAAAAAAATTTAAATTGGGGACAATATCGGAAGTCCCGCCTCATCTACTCCTGTTGCACACTGGTTCTGTCAGTGATTTGCCTTAATTTCACCGTCTCAGCCATGACTGACAGTCATCACCCGGAAGAGAAGGCGGACACGGCAAGGGATCAGTTGTTTGTGAGCTATGACTAAAAGTAGTAAGATATTAATGAAAGTGGGATTTTGAAGGGTAATCTTTGGAAATAGCTAAAAAGTTATTTAGTGGTTGGAGTTACCCTTTAAGCCTCCCCCCTCCCCCCAAAAAACAACTTTCTCACACCTTCCCCTAACCATATGTATAGCTTTCGCACAGTCAATGAAATGGACACCAATTATTCTTTATTGCATTATGGAGGATCCCAGCTACTGACAAGATAATATAATATTAGTGGTGATGTAACACCTTTAATTTCGACTTTGAGTTTAATTGTATTGAAAACATAATACACAGATATATGGATATATATCTACAGAACCATATAATGAGTCTGCACTCAGTCTTCCTTCTTCTTTATTATATATTTTATATATATGACGGGTGCTTCAAGGAACACAGATGCCTCAAATCTGTCTATACAATAAATCAAAAAATAAAAGGTTCCGAGCACTCCTTCACGAAAAAGTTTTATTAACGTTTATGGCTTCACAGAGACCTTCATCAGAACCAGGTTCTGATGAAGGTGCTCTGTGAAGCACCGAAACGTTAATAAAACTTTTCGTGTGAGAAGGAGTGCTCGGAACCTTTTTATTTTTTGATATATATCTACAGATATATATTCTACAGGTATAATCTGTAGAATAAAGTAATAATGGCAGATAAGCTTTATGGAAGGTTGCAAACCAAAGGAAATTTAAGAACTTTTATTGAACCAACACAACATCAAACACACAAGGTTTCAGGGGCTCCTCCCCGTTCATCAGGTGTCACCCAATGAAGGGGAAGGAGCCCCGAAACATTGTGTGTTCAATAAAAGTTCTTAAATTTCCTTCGGTGTGCGACCTTCCATAAAGCTTATCTGCCATTTTGGGCTTATTAACCCTTCAGTGGATGTGCATAGAAAACCTATACCAGAATACAGAAGTACAGTAAGGCTGAAGTCACACTGCAACGCACAGGAATCGTGCACAAAATCACGAGTGTTATTGCACTTGATTGTGTGCGTGATTCGCGTTTACGCGTGCGTTTTTGCCATATTGCGTTATGGAAATGCATGCGTTGACACACCAAAAATGGTGAACGCATGCATTAACAAAACGCAAACGGACGCACAATCGCATGCGCATCAGAAATCGCAGGAATATTCGCGTTATCGTGATTTCCACTTTCCGCTAGTGTGGCCTCACCCTAATACCTCATGATAATTTTTCAGCCATGACACCTTTCATTTCATTTATTAGTTAATTTAAAAACATTTCCCTGGCAACAAAAATACCCAAAAATTAATTTACTGCTGCTTTATAAATAGTGAAAACTGACTGTCACTTACTGGGGATACGGGAATATAAACCACTGGAAATAAGAACAAGCTACTAATTTTAACCTGAGAAAACAGAAAAACTGATTGACTAGAGTATAAGTCAAGGGTACCAAGTGCACCAGCCCTCTATCCGATCTCCGCTGTTCTCTAAAATACCCCTCCTTCCAGGTATTAGGTCCATTATGGCTCTTTTATTTCTCGTTCTTCAATAAATGCAAAAAATAAATAGTTCACTTTTTGAGTGAACTATTCCTTTAATGCTCCTCTTGCAGAATGCTCCAGTATAAAGCTATCACCCCACCAACATTTCCCGATCTTATATACATATATAAAAGTCCACTACTGGGGACTTATGGAGTTTCGGAGCATTAAGCATCACAACACTTGAGTAAAGCATAACCTTTCTATCCTCATGCTGTGGTTCATTGTGCAGATTGTGTTGGATCACTGGCCAAGTTACCAGAATAGCTGCTGCATAAAATATTATTTTGCCTGGTATCTTGCAGAAATGAATTGCAAGGACCAATATGTTCTACCTTTAAAGTGTAAACCTCGGGGTGATCATGGGCAGACAGTGGCAGGTTTAGGGGGGGGGAGGGGGGATTACTTGTGCCTGGAACCCCCCCTTTCTGCCTGCTGTTCCAATACTCCTGGCGTTTATTGTTTGTCACATAGATTTTTACATAAATTGTTACATCCTATATAATAAAAGCCTAAATGCTGTCTACAGTATGTGCTGGCGTGCGTGTCACTGCAACCACTCTCCTGGCCACTAGATGTCCCCACTCTTCTCCTACCGTAACTACTGACTGCCCTGCCCGATCGTTTCTGTTTATCTTACGAATGATTTCGCTCTGGCTTTTCCCTGAATTTCCGGCGCCAAGTTAATCCTTTGTGCTGTAGCCAATCGTTTGTCCAAACAGGGGCCGGATCGCTGCCACCCTATATAAGAAAAGCAGAAGAGAGAGTGAGAGTGAGAGTGAGAGAGAGAGAGAGAGAGAGAGAGAGAGAGAGAGAGAGAGAGAGAGAGAGGGGAGAGCAGAGAGAGAGAGAGAGAGAGAGAGAGAGAGAGAGAGAGATCTAATGTCTAGTGCCCATTATTTAACGGGCTTAACTGTCTAGTTGTTAAATAAGCTGTGAGAAGCAGCATGTTTGTTTAAAAAGAGTCTTTCCTGTGATTGACAGCAGCATAGAGAACGTTAACCCTGCAGCTGCCTGAGGCGATTGCTGAGACTGGGTTTACATACACTACTGCACCTAATGCACTGTGATGGAGCTTAATTAGCAGGAAGAGGAACTTTGAGAGTTCATGGTGGTGGTTGTATAGATGAATGGTAACATTGTATTATATGACTGTTAGGGCAGATAGTCATGGGGCAGTGAGCTAGCGTACAGCAGTATACAAGTTGTTTTTGAGACAAGTCCTGGGGGCTGGGAGTGGTCCCAAATTCTTTTGGATGGATATCACATGTTGGATTAGCACCCGGGCAGATAAACGTTGGTTACATGAGTGCAGCTCTAATGAATTATTTATATATATATATATATATATATATATATATATATATATATATATTATAGACACACACTTGTGGGGGGTTGGGCGCACGGGTTTAAATGTTGGGGAGTTTTAGTTTTTGTGGCATTTTAGTCCTGACGACGGCCCTGCTGGGGCGGAAACGCGTTGACTTATGGTTATTGAATAAAGATTGTTTGCTGATATGAAGAAGACCCGTTGAGTGCTTTCGTTTTCTATGGATTGATATATGGACTGTGGAAAGACACCCAGGCATGTTTCTTAGTAGTGTGGAGTGCTATCAGGTCGTATACTTATGTAATATGCATAGGGACAGTGTTTATGTGTTGTTTAAGCACTAAATAGTTATATCAATATAAACTAATATGTAGTAATGACATTAAAGTTTATAGAAATGTAAATAAGGCAAAATATATAAATCAATAAAAGTACTTGCACAGTCTCCACTCCTGTATTGTAATGATATCTTCAAATGGACTGTTAAGCCACACCCCAGGAAGTTTTACAGGGAGGCAATGTTAGCGAATCAAAACATTTTCTGAGTGTTAGTAGGAAGTTGCAAGACTTATATGTCACTTCCTTTGTAAAACATGTGACAGTCTTTCACCTCACCCCTCCCCTCTCAATAGAAACAAAGAAGAGCTGCTGTTTGCTGGACAGTAAGATATATCTATATCAGGGATAGGCAACCAGTAGATCTCTAGATGTTTTGGAATCTACAACTCCCAGAATTCCCTAACTACAGAGTGCTTGTAGAGGAATGCTGGGAGTTGTAGTTTGAATTCCCTTACTACAGAGTGCTTGTAGAGGAATGCTGTAAGTTGTAGTTTGAATTCCCTAACTACAGAGTGCTTGTAGAGGAATGCCGGGAGTTGTAGTTTTAGTTCCCTAACTACAGAGTGCTTGTAGAGGAATGCTGGGAATTTTCAAACATCTGGAGATCTACTGGTTGTTTATCCCTGCTATATATGATAGGGGGACTGAACAGAAAACATCTCCATGCCCACTTCTCTGAGACAAGGATGTAAATTTGTTAATGGTTTATTACATTATTTAAGCAATAGACTCCATAGAAGCCATGAACCTGTGTCCTGAACTAATAAATGTAATAAGATTGAAATATGACAGGGTAGTCTGGGTTCTTTATAGGACCTCAGATTTACCAATAGTGATCCCTCTCTAACAGAATCCCTGGTGACAGCTGTGAGTTAAAATGGCAAAATTGCATGCGCAAAACGCACAAGAATCATGTTGGATGTGATGTGTATGTGTAATGGACATATACACCAAGGCTCCTTATATAACATCTCCAGCCTGCAGGTGGTGTCAGTGAGTAAGACATTACTGCTTTCTATGGCTAGGAAGAGAGATAATAAAAGCAGATTGTGGTATGTGCTTCAGAGTGATATTGACTCACTGCAACACCAGATCCTGTGTATAAAGCTAGGTACACACCTAGCGATTTTTCCTCCTGACCGGTTCAATACTTTCGACCGGTCGGCCAGGAGGACGGACTGTCGGTCACGGCTAAAGCTGCCGCGTCCGATAGTTACCTAGACCGATCGTGCGGTCCATACAGGACTGCACGATCGGACGAGGTTTTCCACCATGTCCGATCGTCCTTTCGTCCGATTCGGACGAACGGTCGGTCTGACATGGGAGCATTCGGATGCGATAATTTCAGTCCGATCGACCAATACACTGAACTATCGGTCGATCGGACCGAAATATCTCATCGTGTGTACCCAGCTTAAGATCCTTTTACCATCTTTTGGGAGGACAGATTATTGGATAGACAATTTACCTAATTGGATAAAAACTCTGAAGCAATAGATAAGTGTACACCAACTTACAAGGACACACAATATATAGGTCTGGTCAATATTCAAAGTGGTGCACCATAGACAGGGACACCCCTGATTACTGCACATGTTATGTGGGAACCTGTTTATGTGCACTGTCTGCTTTGTGCCAGACCACTAGTGTAACCCACTGTGTGCCATGCTACCCATAATCATTCCATAAAGCAGTGATCTGGTACAAATTGGTGGCAGTGGTGCTGGTAATACCATTTATTCTCCCTGTTTTCTCTGTATAGTTGTTCTCTGTACTAAGCTATGGAGGCTGCTACTGAAAGAATTAATTTTAAATCCTCCTGTCCTGGTACCTGCAAATGAAATTCCCCAATTAGATTCAGTAGCTCTACAGGACCAATTGCCAAACCTATTTTTAAACCTGATCCATTTGATGGGGAAACTAAGGAGTGGACTGATTGGCAAGAACAATTTGAATTGGCTGCCACTATTAATGGTTGGGATGTCCTTAGCCTTTTTCTTAGTGGTAAAGCCAGGCAGGTATACCAAGGATTTACTGTAATACTAAAATAAAAAGCAGTTATCTGAAGCAATTTTTTTTCAATTAGATCTGTATAACAGAGTAAATAAAGTATAAATCCATTTCTTTAGGTAAACTGGGAATGATAAATGTTTCTTTATATGTTAGATTATTAGGGCAATGCTATTATAATAACATGATGTTGTAAGGTACCTTCTATTATAATATATGGGGTACCATCACCACTTGCCGTGGTGAATACTAATAAGTATTAACCTAGCATGTTTAGTTTCAACTACACAGTGTGGCAGGATTGCCTGGGTCTACTCTCAGACCTGCAGGATTATCCTATTTGGTTCCTCTGGAAACTGGTGACTGTCCGAGTAACAGTTTAAAATATACCTGTTCAAAGATTCTATATCTACACATAGCAAAACATACACACACATAATGTCGATTGTGCACCAACGGGCACACTTTTGCTAATATATATAGATATATAGTATATATATATATATGTATAATATATATATCTAAATACTAGAAAAAGTGTGCCCGTTGGTGCACAGTGGGAAATATGTGGGTGTATGTTTAGCTATATGTGTAAAATCCCTATAAAATTTAGGGATTTGTACAAAAAAATATAGGGAAAGATGTTAAAAATAAAAGAAATCCTATGAAATCTTGGTTCTATTAGTTTATTCATTAAATTAATATTTTGATCTATTTATTGTAACATTATATAGTGTTATAGTTCAGTAGATACACCACAGTGAAATACAACTCTTGTGCAGAGCTTGAATCAATCTTTCCCCTTACATTTTCAACCAATAATAGATCAATAGGAGATCTTTCAATACTAACCCTCCCCATTAACTCACAGCTGTCACCAGGGATTCTGTTAGAGAGGGGTCACTATTGGTAAATGTGAGGTCCTATAAAGAACCCAGAATATCCGGTTATGTTTATTACATTTATCAGTTCAGGACACAGGTTCATGGCTTCTGTGGAGTCTATTGGTTAAATAATGTAATAATCCATTAACAAACTCACTTCATTGTCTCAGAGAAGTGGGCATGGAAATGTTTTCCTATCAGTTCCCCTATCATATAGAGCATGGATAAGCAACTAGTAGATCTCCAGATGTTTGAAAACTACAACTCCCAGCATTCCTCTAGAAGCACTCTGTAGTTAGGGAATTCAAACTACAACTCCCAGCATTACTCTACAAGCACTCTGTAGTTAGGGAAATCAAACTACAACTCCCAGCATTACTAGTCTACAAGCACTCTGTAGTTAGGTAATTCTGGGAGTTGTAGGTTCCAAACATCTGGAGATCTACTGGTTGCCTGATCTATAGATATCCCTTCCTGTCCAGCAAACAGCAGCCTCCTTTTTGTCTATTGAGATGGAAGGGGTGGGGTGGGGTGGAGTTAGGGAAGAGTGAGAAGAATGCTTTTACTAAGACGGTCACATGCTTTACAAAGGAAGTGACATATAAGTCTTGCAACTTCCTACTTCCCTACTAACACTCAGAAAATGTTTTGATTGGCTAACACTGCTGTCAATCTAATATTAAGCTCACCATTGGATACAACACTAAAAGAGAAGTGAGAAATATGTTCCTTTGTAAGCTTCCATTGCCTCCCTGTAAAACGTCCTGGGGTGTGACTTAATAGTCCATTTTGAAGATACCAAAACAGGAGTGGGGACTACTAAGTACTTTTAATTTATTTATATATTTTGCCTTATTTACATTTCTATATACTTTAATGTCATTACTACATATTTGTTAATATTGATATAACTATTTATTGCTAAAATAACACATAAACACTGTCCCTATGTACATTACTTTTACCCACCCCCACCAACATAGCACCTCCGAAAAACCCAATGTATTCCCCATTTTTAACAAAAGGACTTGTGCCCCTACCATGAAGCAAACAAACATTTGCTCAGTGCATACCCCTGGGGAACACTTAAAAGGTGGCAGTTAAAAAAAAATCTTCCATCCTGCAATACTGCATTTCAGCACCAGTCCACCAATCAATGTTAATTCAGCCCTCCATTCCACCAGTGTTAAGTCATCCCTCCAGTCCACCAGTCAGTGTTAGTGGGCCCACCACATGTATGTTCCCTGATGACGCCATGCCCACTTCACATTCCGCCACCCGGCAGCATTTAAGAGTTGTTTCAGGTGTCAAAAACCCTAGGAACACCCCTGCTTACTAGTGCCTTGTAAAGATGGAGAATAATGTTTTTCTTTTGAATCTATTCCCCTCTTTATGCAAGACAATACTTTGATAGCTCTAGCTGTTGCTGTCTGGCATTGTTTGCTACAGCTAAGTCTTTTATCTACCACAGCCCCCAAATCCCTTTCCAGTCAAGATTCACTTAACACAGAGTTATTTATAGTGTAGGTGGCACCACGATTGCTAAACACCAAATGCATCACCTTACATTAATCAACATTGAATCTCATCTGCCATTCTGCTGCCAATTTGAATAATCTTACAGCAATTGCACATCATTTGAAGTTTCCAAAGCTCTGCATAGTTTAGTGTCATCAGCAAAGACGGAGATGCCCCATTCTAAGTAATTTATAAACAGATTAAAATGAAGTGACCCAAGTACGGAACCCTGAGGTTCTCCACATAGATGTAGCTCCATTAACCAACACTCTCTGTTTGTGATCCAATAACCAATTCTCTTTCCATGTACAAATGTTTTTTTTTAGGCCAACAGACCTCAGTTTATACATTAGTCACCTATGCGGCACAGTATCAAAAGCTATAGCAAAATCCAAGTATACCACATCTACTGCTATGCCAGAATCTAAATTCTTACTCACTTCTTCATAAAAAAACAAGTAAATTTGTCTGGCACAATCTATTTCTCATAAATCAATGCTGACTACTACTAATAAGATCGTTTCTGGAGACAAAGTCAAGGATATGATCCCATAACAAATTTTCCAGCACCTTCACTACCACTGATGTTAGGCTTACAGGTCTATAGTTACCAGGCTGTGAACGACTACTTTTTTTGAATATTGGTATTAAGGTGGCCATACATATAAATGATAATGGGTAAATCCCAAAAAGCAAAAGGCTCAAACACAGCTCCTAAATGAACGGGTACGACAGACACATTTAACAGTCGATGCTTTAATGCACAACATTAGTCAACTAGAACAGAAATTGGCCTCACAGCTGCCTGTGGCCATCTGGGAAAGAGTGATGGAGTTCACCAAACAAGCACAGCTTTCTCAGCACTGTAAGGGCAAACAAAGGCAACAGAACAGGTTCTCTATTCTGTCATCCCAGAACACCCCCAAAGGAGAACAACTACCTTGGATACAAAAGGAGGGAAGTGTCACTTCATCAAACAAGCAGGAATGGATGAGAAACTTGTCTAACAGGACCCTGACCCAGCCACAGAAGCCTCAATCCACAATAATATGGTACCACAGAGTGAGGCAGAAAACTTCGCCTTAAGTTATCTGCAGCCTTAGCCAGTGCTAAAACTCCTTCATCTAACCTGACCACACAGGAAAGAGCCTTAACATCCCTCAAGAAAGATTCCAGTATCACCATTCTACCGGCAGACAAGGGAAGATGCGCAGTGGTACTCAACACCTCAGACTACCATGATATGGTGACCATGCTCCTGGCCGATAACAACACATATGAGGCTTTAACAAGGGATCCCACCAGCCGTTACAAGAAAAGGGTCATAGACTTACTACAACAGCTTCGAAAGGATAAAGCCATTGATCGAGCAATGTATCATCGCCTCTACCCTGGTGAGGCACATCCATGCAAATATGGACTCCCAAAGATACATAAGGAAGGGGCACCACTAAGACCTATAGTCAGCAGCATCATCTCTTTAACATACAAGGTGGTAAAATACCTAGCCAACATCTTAGGACCATTGGTGGAAAGTTCTAAGCATCACATCCAGAACTCTCAGGATTTCACCAACAAGATTGAAGATATAGTACTCGGTGCAGAAGAAACTATGGTGTCCTATGATGTGACATCTCTCTTCACCTGTATACCCACCAAGGAGGCTGTTGACATGGTGAGAAAACAGCTAGGCCAAGACAGCATTCTTACCAGCAGAACTGATCTCAACCCAGAACAGGTGTGTTCTTTACTGGACTTGTGCCTGAATGCCACCTATTTCAAATACAGGGATAAGTTCTATAAGCAAAAACACGGATGTGCTATGGGATCTCCAGTTTCACCCATTGTGGCCAACCTTTACATGGAGGAGGTAGAAAAACAGGCGCTTAATACCTTTAAGGTCATAGCACCCAGCCACTGGTTCAGATATGTGGATGACGCCTGGGTTAAAATCCACCAAAAGTACAAGCTTTCACAGAACACCAAAACATCAAATTTACAAGGGAAGAGGTACAAAACAACAAATTGGCTTTCTTGGACTGCTTGGTAGAAGTTAAGGAAAATGGTAAACTGGAGGTAGAGGCTTACAGAAAACCAACAAACACCGATCAGTATTTGATGTTTGACTCCCACCACCCTTTAGATCACAAGATGGGTGTCATCAGAACCCTGTAGCACAGAGCTGAGAACATCCCCACTAGCACAGAGGCGAAGGCTAAAGAAATGAAACATCTCAGAGGATCCCTTAAAACTTGTGGATATCCAGACTGGGCCTTTGTCAAAGGAAGTAGAAGGAAAGAAAAGAACAGGAATACCAACAGTGAAGGGGGAAAAGCAAGACAGGAGAAAGAACATGGTCACCCCATATGTAGCAGGGGTCTCTGAGAAATTAAGAAGAATTTTAAAAAAACACCGTATCCCTGTCTGCTTTAAACCGAACAGCACACTGAGAAGAAAGGGTATACAAACACTTACTACACAGGAGCACACCCATCCATCCTGGCCGTGGAGCTCAGGCACTTCCAATGCTGCTTCGGCCAGCAAATAATCAGAAAGAATCCATAGTAGGTAGAAGTAGGCAGCTCACGGAGATAAAATCAACTTATTTTATTTCATCCATTAAAAACATCACAAATCCGGTCATACTCTAAATGGCACATTACTAGAGGATGGAGGAGCCGTCTGATGCATTTCGTGACAAGTAGTCACCTATTACCTCTGTCATGTCTAAATAAGGAGGATCCTTCAATATTTACTGTCCAGTCAAGTGAATCATTTAGCTATGTTTCTGCTATACCGACCACATAATACCTTTCCTTTAAAGCTATTAGTTCTAGTTCTTCAGTTTTTCCAGACAGACTTCTTGCATTTGTAAACATACATTTTAGATTATCATTCAATTTACTTCCAAACTTGGATGTGCACGCCTCCTTATTCTCTATGCTCTCCCCTCCCCCATCTCCACCCTCCATTATCTTATTAGCCCCCTGATCCCTAATCCCTCTATTTACCCTTGTGTAGTCCAATGTACACTACCCAACATACCTAGTTTAAAATCTCCTTCAACCCTCTAGCTATCTTCTCCCCCAAAACAGCTGCACCATCATCATTGAGGTGCGGTCCATCTCTACTAAAGAGCCTGCAGCCAACAGAGAAGAAAGCCCAGTTCTCTAAAAACTCAAACCCCCATCTCCTTACACCACCCTCTTAGCCACACATTTATACTCCTAAGCTCCCGTTGCCTCCCTAGCATAGTGTGAGGCTTGAGGGTCAGACCATCGGAATTTTCACATTTGGTTTTTAATCTTTTCTTTTATCGATGGTCTAGTGTGTTTTTGAGTGTAGTCTATGGCTGATATTTTTTAATGTTTGTCTTTCTTTGGTCATTCTCTTCAATAATAGTTTCTAGTCTAGTCTAGTCTATAATAGTTTCTAGTTTCCATTATAGTATTTAGCTTAAAGGGGATTTCTTAGGCTTTAAAGCAAGAAATATTGCACTTGGCACATTACACTGTACATTTATAGTTCATAAGTATTTTCATAGTGACAATATATCCATCTGAAGATGATGAAGTTAAACATTTGGGGACCGCCTTTTTTTAGCTATAGACTTACTTTGTAGCTCTGAATTTAACAGAGCCCTTGCGGCCCTCAAAAGAGCCATTGCAAGGTCCTGCAGCTCATAGCCAGGACCCCTGGCTCTTTGTAAGAGCCTTAATAATAAGGGGGTCCCACAGTTTGAAACTGGGAACACCCTGTACCTAAAAAGGACCTTTACAGGTCTTCCCATCTCCATCGCAGCTGATGTCACCCATGATGACATCAGGGTTTGGGGGGGTGGTCTGCATTCATATAAAAAAAGTTATTTTTGCCTGGGCATGCCCTTTAAGAGCCAATAGGGTGCCTGGTTTTGAGCTGCGGGACCCCCAACAAAGGCTCTTATAGTAGCTAAAAGGGCTTTGTTAAGAGCCAATGGTGTTCCTTGTTTCAAGCTTCAGGGTCCACAACAAAGGCACTTATAGGGGCCCAAAAACACTTGTTAGTCCCACGGAGGGAGGTCACAGTTTCGACCCCTTAAGCCCCAAAGGCACTTGTCAGTGGCACAAAGGCAATCATCATTGCTGGGGAGGGGGATCCCAGTTTGGAGCTGCAGGACTAAAAGATAACAATTGTATTCTTGGCAGGATTGACTGTTTAAACGTCTGTGTCTGTAATTGGCATTCGATTTCTGCTGGATAGTACTAAAAAGGGAGGCGTGCAGCATTTCATTACCAGATTTTAACCCCCTAGATGTTGGCATGCTGTAAAGAAATTACCACCCGTCACTCTCCTACTCTCCCACTCTCCTGATATTACTTTACTGACAGGGGCATTGCAAGTCAACAAATTGGACACAGGTTTTTTTTTTTTGAAAAATTTTTAATTTCTGTTTTGTATTGGAGGTCAACTTGACGACACATATGTGTGCAGTGATGTAAAGGAGTTACCATTTTATTTGGGACATATAGAAGATCAATATTTAGTGGGAGTTTTTCTTGGTTCTAAGTTCGAACCTTCTTTTCTGTTTTTCTTCAGAAATTCTGATAAAATGAAACTGCATGAAATTTTGCATGCCTGTATGAAAGAATTACACATTACATAGTTGACGTTATGTAGATTTTAATATTATTTGACTTTATATGAATAGGAGACTTATGTTTTTGTGTATATATGGTTTTAAGTGTTTTTAAAATTGTTGGAACTCTCTCTAGCTTCGCCAGGTGACATCCATTAATACTTTCAAACCTAGACTGTTATCCTACTTTTCTGAGCACCAGCACAACAAATGATTGTTAGCCACTTCAAGCACTTTGCACCCATCCCCCACTTGTATCTGTATGTTGTCCCATCCACTTAGATTGTAAGCTTGTGTGTCAAGGCATGCTGCACTTTTTATTTATCCATAATTTTATATATATATATATATATATATATTATGTTCTTAACTTATGTATGAAATTGTTTAATTTTTGTGTGCATTATGTAACATACACTATCAGGGAGATTCAATAAAAGTTCTGAACGTTTAAAATGGTGCTATATTTGCCCCAACTAATCAGATCTTATTTAACATTTGAAAGCTAACATCTCAATGGTTGGGCAAGATTAACACTATGGGCAAATATATGGAGTTAAAGTCGTACTACCCAGTTCGCTACCGATTAGCGTGACTTTAGCTCCATATTAGCATCAGATGCGCGGGTTACATAAAAATCAGCCGGGCATCCTATATTTGCAATTTTAGATCACGTTTGCGCTAATTTTAGCGCAGGATTTTAATGCCAGCAAATAGCTTGCATTAAAATCATGCAGTGGGTAAATGCCTTACTGGGATCGCAATGTTAAATCGCGGAAGGAGCATTTACCCAGAGCGATAGCGGCTAAAAAATTATTGGGATTTGCTATCGCATGACGGTCGCAAAGAAGAATAGGAAAGGCGGATGCAGCAGGATTGGTCTAATGTTGTGGGATCGCTCGGTCGGGTAAGTAAAACGTTCCTAATGTATGGCCACCTTTAGAACAATATCAGACAGGATCACACACACTACAACCAGCAGGCTATTTAGTGCAACATGACATGAATCTCTCTTTCAGCAGAGATGTTGAGCTGTCATTAAGATTCAGCAGTAAAATAAAGAGCTTTAACTCAACTTTCATCTTCTTACACAACATTTGGCTAGAGTCTGACATCTGGAACAAGAGTCTTACATAACACATGTTCTTTTCTGGCATATTGGGGCTAAATAGAACACTAACCCTTCCATGATTATGTGATGGGAATATCAAGGAATTTAAGATTTTACTGTGCTGCAGGCTTTCATATATCTCCAACTGTACATATAATACATATGTACATAATAACATTGCATTGCAATTTATATGCATAGCTATAGATAATGTTTTCATTGTTTTAATACGCACATTACAGATACTTAGCATAACAAGCTAACATCTGAGAATGCTTGGAATGTAGTGTAATAAAAAGTTGAGTAATGCAGGACATAGTAATACCTAAGGATAAAGACATGTAGATGATAGAAGCCTTACAAAGGCAACATTGTAAACAGGTTGCTCATTTCATGTCTAATGGTTGTATATTTAAACACAGTTTGTATTTTTTTAATTGCAAAGTTTTGTATCCTGTACAAGATCTTAAAGATCTGAATACAAATGCAAAATTCTGACCAGTTTTAATGCATAATTATAAATGGTGATAATATAGTTAAATAGAGATTTTCCTTTGGTGTTGTTAGAGCTTTGTCATTGTTCTTTTGAATATTGTTTGATATATATAGCCTTTCTTTGCTAGTGACAGTAATAGCTTCTGACGGTGGTGGCTTTAATCCTATAGGTATTCAACATAGTCTGTTGTATCTTATGGACGTGAATATATGAGCTTTTTGGTGTGTTCAGGGGGGAAGTTTTAGTGCTAATATCTGTAAAGTTTTTCATATGACAAGGTCACAAATCTCTTTAAACTGAATACCATTGGATCCGATATAATTTGCTTTTATTATCCATGTGTGTCTGCAACAATAGGTTAGCGCATTGTGGTGCCATGAATGTAGTATACATAACACATATGTGTAGTGTTTGTGACATTCCGTATCTATCGATGCCTCAGCTTGCCATGTACAAGGATTAACGGACGCACTCACAGGTCTTGCAGAAGATTTAAATGCTTTAATATGCTGTTAACATGTTTCCGCCCCGACACTCGGGCCGTCGCCTGATCTGCACTCTGCCAATGGTTTCTGAGAGTTGCCGCTAGGAAAAGTTGCATTCAGCATTTTCCTAGCGGCAATTCTGAGAAACCATTGGCAACGCGAAAACATCTGGAACCTCTAGCAAAACGCGTGAAGAAACAATGAAGAGTCGTTTGTGTGAAAGTGGCCTTAAAGTAACACGCAATACAGCAGGATTTATACAAAGGAACTATTAATACAAACACAAAAGGCAACAAACTAGGTGACATTCTTGTTAGAGGTAAATGTCTGATTGCATCCAACTTCCTCAGGTTTTGACCATCTGTGCATGTGTTACATATTGAGACAGTTTAAACTAATTCCATTATTGTAGACAAACAAATAAAATGTTTGTCAGTTTGGTTGTAAAAAGTAAAAAGCTTTCTGCAGTCAGGTCAAATGAAATGTAAATGTTTTTGAAAAGATAAGGCAGGCTGGTATTGTTGTCATATGCTTTCAAAAGGTTTAAGGTGGGTAAACATGGGGGACGTTTTGTCCCAACTGAGCGTTTGCTACTTGACTGTCGGTCACGGCAATAATGGCCGTGACTGACAGTTCACATGACCAATTGAGTGGTCCCATAGGGAACAGCACGATCTGCCGTGATTTACAGACAGAACCTATCACCCTGTTCGTCTGATCGGTCGCCCCCACCCACACCATACTATCAGTCACTTGGCTGAAAATATCTTTTGCGTACCCAGCCTCAGATTTGAAAACAACCTTCCTAGCATCAGCCACCTTCATATGGAAGTGCCACACATAACCTACCATTTAGTTGACAGCAGGGGGAGCTAAAGTGTTTTCCCTATGGCTCAGCTAATGTGGAAGTAAGGGAAATGGGGATGTCACGTTCTCAGTATGTGCAGTAACAGCACCAAGTCACAAAGGTAATAAAATTTTTGCTCAAGGTAATAGAGTAAAGCCTCATACACACGTGCGATCGCGGGTCCTGACCCGTGACGCACAATGTGTCCGAACGTTCGTCTCGGCTGATAATCGGCCCGAAATGGCTGGTCGTTCGGAGATCCGCCCGGTCAGTTGGGCAACGATCCCTGACCGAATGGCTATCTCAGCCGATAAAGTGCCATACACGGGGGGATTATCGGCCGAAACAAACATTCGGACACATAGTGCGTCGGGACCCGCGTGTGTACGAACCTTAATCCTCTTTTAAATGACATGTTCATACCTCAAAAATAATAACCTAAAACCACAATACTTATTACACTCCAGGATGTTGCAGAATGGCTCCGGTTCTCTTCTTCCGGGAAGCAACCATCAGTCAAGGATGTGATGGTAATGACCAATGACTTTCAGCTGCGTCCTTCCATAGGGAACTGCACGATCCCCAGTGATGTACCAACATCAATCCAAGTCCAATCGCCCATTCATCCGATCCGCATGGACAGGCAATTGGCATTGGTCATGCCCACAGCCGAAAGCAGCACAGATTTTTCAGCTTGAAGACTAATAAACAGAAGGATCAGTCGACTGGGCCGAAAAATCTTCCCATGTATACCCACCTTAAGTGAGTTTGTAAAGTACACAGAAAAGGCGGGAACCTGGAAGAAGTGAGCCGGCGAGGATCAAGAAGATCATCGTTCTGCAACATCCTGAGGCGTGAGTATTTTCTCCATCTCTTTATCCGATAGCACTCACGGGACTCTTGTACAAATATAGACACGTTTATTCTTAGAAACAAAGTGTTTGACGCGTTTCAGCTCTCACAGGAGCCGTCTTCAGAAAACACAAACAGTGACAAACCCCTCCCCCTATTTAAAACCTCCCCCATCACAACCATCTAAAGTGCATGTGCCCACAGTTAAAATATGCATAAATAATAAAATCAATAAATATAGTATACATCACCATTCCCATCTTGTCCCATATGTCTAGGTTGCTATATAAAAGGCTCGTTCCCACATCGGGAATGCATGGAAAAACGTCATCACTAGAGCGCCCGCACCCACTATATGCATAATCTAAGGTAGCCAATCGAAACGGAACCGAACCGGAGATACCCAAAGAGCTGGAAATCTCCGAACACCAATGCGAGGCAAGGGCCGAACACACGCCCCCTCCAACCAAGCATCTCCAAGGCAACCACACGGACGCTCTCACCCAGGACGAAGTTCCTAGGTGACTCATCCCCAACATTGTAATAGCATGTAAAAAGCATGTGCATCGGGCCGTCCTCAGGGCCTGATGCACATGTGCTGAAACGCGTAGGTTCGTCTACTTACCTATTGCATGGAATAAAGTTGTTTGGAAGACCCAGGAGTGCCCCGCTTCTTCACTTTATGTCTATTATACTTCGGGAGCACCCGGGCGTTTACGCTGGAACGGAGTGCGGGCGTTCATATATGTTTCTATATATAGATATATATATAAGAAAAATAAAGTCACACTCGCACTCAGTCCAAGTTTATAGATAAATGGGTGCTTCAAAGGATACAGATGCCTCCATCTGTCAATTTAGCCACAAAAAAGGAATAGTCCTGAGCACACCTAACTAGTCAATTTCAAAATTTATTTAACGTTTCGGAACTGCATTGAGTCCCTTCATCAGAATAAGTTGTTTGGAAGACCCAGGAGTGCCAGCGTTTACGCTGGAACGGAGTGCGGGCGTTCATATATGTTTCTATATATATATATATATATATATATATACACACACAACATGGCGCAGAGCTGCAGGTAGAGGAGAATATAGAGATCCTGATCTTAGCATAGTTCTGTGCAATGCATTTCTTATTGTAAGTATAAAAAGGTGAATGTTGGACAGTAGGAAGTCAAAGAAAAAGTGATATATTTCAATTGAGTACTAGCTACCATTTGAAAGCTAACATCTGATTGGTTGGGGCAAAAATAAGCACTATTTTTAACAATAAGAATTTTTATTACATCAGCCTGATTGCAGAGCTGCATGGAGGGCAATGAATTGACCTGATATCAGCACAGAATATGCATATATGGTTATCAAAAGTTTTCCAATTAAAAGGTGAATTGGAGGGAATGAAACATAATTAGCATGGCTACACTGGTTTGCCTACCCTCCAACATTCACCTTTAAGGGCAGGCACCATACTGCACTTTTCCGGAGCACTCGGACGCTCTCTAGTGTGGCCTTGGCCTTAATGGGTACAGTTTTCCAGAGGGATTCTCAAACAGTGTGCCTGCAGATTTGAATAATACAAGTCACAGCATTTTCAACTACAGAGGGAAGCTTGGCAATGCTGGGAGGTTTTTTTTTTTGCAATCGCAATGCAATCCAATTGTCGAAATTGTGTAATTGCAGTGCTTGGCAATGCACACAAGCGCACCAGAAAACAGTGCATGCATGTCCATTTCAGAGCGTCTACACTACAGCAGATGGCACCTGTGGGTTAGCGTCTCGCGCAAGGATCGCATGAGATCTGCAAAAAAAAAAAAAAGTGATGCATGCAACCATGAAAATCTGTGTGAAAGTGCATTAGTGTGGCCACGACATTAGCCAACACTGGTGTGCTTTTAACACGCCAATTGGATTACAGGTTTTAAAACAATGTTGTTGGGTAATGTTTGAGGAGTTGTGATTGCAAAGTAAAGTAAGTGCAATTGAACAAACATTAATTCTAAGGCTTTACACATGAAAATGTTGCGATTATTATGCTAAATTGCCATTCACCACTTGGGGGTACCTGTGAGCTATATAGTTTGAGGTGTACAAGGCTTAACTAAAGTGTTTTTAATATTGTCCTACATTTTTTAATGATCAGGCAACCCTAAAACCTTTAAAGGGGATGTCCACCCTTTTTTAAACTTTTTAATTGTGTAGGGCTTCCTCCTCAGCCCCAACCGCAATAATTATATTCCAGAAACTCCCGGATCTTTACTTACCTCTCATGAAACTGCAAAGCAGGGGGTGGACCGGCAGCCGCGTCTGTGATTGGCTGAGAGGCCAAATCACGGACGAGGCATGCCGGAGGTCAGAAAGCCGGGGGAAAGGAGGGAAGGTAAGTAAAGACTCGGGGGGGTTCTGGAATATGCAATTAATGCATGTTGGGCTGGGCAGGGGAGGCAGCGAAGCCTTACAGTCATACCCCAGGGCATTTACATACTCGGGGGAGGGAGAGGAGAAAAGGGGGAGGGGGGGGATGGAGGGGGGAGGAGGGCTACTCTGAGCAAAGCTAAGAACCTCGAGGAGGAAGCCTCAGAGGGCGGGGAGGGGAAACATTTGGACTAAGATGAGGTAAGGATTTTATAAACTACAGGGAGTGGGGGCGACGTACGTGGGTTTTGTATAACTTTATAGAGTTTGGGGGTGGACATGACCCTTTTAACATGGACACTTACTAAAAAAAAAACCATTACACAGCTGGTGGTTAAGTGATTTTATACACTACCGAGTGGGCCCCAATCTAAACAATAACTCATATATATCCTAAGTCTCCCAGGTATCACGTCCCATATCTCAGTAACGATGAATATACAGGACACAGGACTTAACATCATCTCTAGGGTTACTCTAACTCCCCAATACTCCAAAGTGACTCAATCATCTCTAGGGTTACTCTAACTCCCCAATACTCCAAAGTGACTCAAGATCCCAAATAATCAAAACGATCAACCTCTGAACATGGTACATTACTGGTGGATACTAGTATACTGGTGGGTATCATAGTATCCCAGACTAGCGACCCGGGGCTATCATAATGAGAAAGTTTGTGTTTTCGAAGACGGCTCCTGTGAGAGCTGGAAACGCGTCAAACACTTTGTTTCTAAGAATAAACGTGTCTATATTTGTACAAGAGTCCCGTGAGTGCTATCGGATAAAGAGATGGAGATATATATAATATGTTACAATATGGATCATCTGCACACCACAATATTCAATCCACCGGGTTGCATATCCGAAAGGGGAACAACTAATATGAAGAGTCGGATGCACACGTGGGGATTTTTGAAAAGGTCAATAGGATTATTATAACTCGTGGAAAGACAACATCAACGGATTTCGGGCCATCTGTGGCCGCCCACCAAGGATGGCCGGGAAACGCGTTGGTTTGATGTTTTTCCCACGAGTTAATAAAGCCTACTTGACTTTTCAAAAAATCCCACGTGGTGGCTGCTCCCGACTCTTAGTATGATCTATAGATATATATATAATATAATATATATAACTATATATACTCAAACAAGTATGTAAGTTCAACGCACTCCTCGCCAGGGATTAGCCTTCTCAGTTTTCTTCAAAAAAAACTGTTCATTAATAACACATCACTGTGTAGGCTGACCACAGTGTGATGTATTATAAATTTTTTTGATGAAGAAAACCGAGGAGTGCGTTGTTTGATGTCGTGTGACACTTACATAATGTTTATATGAAAAATCTGATCTAAACACGACACCCGAGGTTGTGAAACCGGGGTAGGGAGAGAGCAGAGAGTGCATATATTATAGCATCTGGCAAGACACACTCGGATTCTGGCTTTTATACGGTTTATTGTACAGTCATGTCCAGTTTTTATACGACGTTTCGGGGATTACATGGTCCCCTTTCCTCAGCCACTTGAATAAGATACTATGTTATCCACATGCATAAAGCCAGTAATATATAAAGATATGACAGGAAGTGACCCTCCCTAAGGGATCCTCCCTCCCCTTAAACACATTACCCTGAAACTCTGCAAAAACAATTACTTTTCTTTTTTCATCACCATAGGGAAAAAAGAACATGGCTATGGTATCACAAAAAACAAATACAGATCAAAGTCCCTAATTCAATCCATTACGGGTAGCAACGATATTGATTTAATGCACCCACCAAACTTTCTCTTTGGGTAATCTTAGCGTCCTATCCCACCCCTCGCTAGTGCTTAACCATCTCTAGTACCATAAATATGAGATCATTCTCTGAATGTCCATTTCCACATCAGTTTGTTAGTTACAGGCAATTACCAATCTCTTACACCTTGATAGACGAACTATTGCTGGGAGATCCTGGATTTAATGGGCATGCGTAGTCTCCTACATACCAAATACCAACAGGGGCACAACAATACATAGGACGGACAAACTGCTGTCAGCATGTATGCGTGTGAAATGTGCCCTTATTCTAGTTCTTACCAGTGTGATAGGATGAACAAGCCTTCACCTTTGTGTACATACTACACGTGGTTGCAACCGGCCACAAGGAAACATGCCTGTGTTTCTATTACTCAAAACATGAGATGGTCCGTGGTCCCGCTTCGGATTGGGGGAGTTTTTTGCTTTGTTGTCTCCGCGTACCTGGCCACCGGATCCCCACTCTCTGGTTGGCCTCCGCACTTCTACCAAAAAATAATTGTTCGTGCGCTACCTTGTAGTTCCGGGGCTCGAACGGCCCATTTGCGTAGGCGCGATACCCCGGTCACGTGTGCTGAGTGTTCCTGCTGGTTCTTCCTCTCTCTCATGCGTCCATCAGACCAGTTGTACACACTATCCCTTACGTAGTTCGGCTTGCTTGATCTCTGGCAAAAACTCGATTCCTTTTTAAACTCTCGCCTTTTTTCTATGGGTGGTGGAGAATTCTGTTGACCAGAGTTCTTCCTGAGCTTATGAGCCTTCCCAACGGACCATGTCTTTCCCCAATTCATCGTCTCCAAAGAGGGTTAATATAGTATTTAAAGTCTCCACTTCCATGATTAATCAAATTCATGTTTAACAACATAATGCATTGAGATTAATTATAACGAAAAGCTTATTTTTCATTTGAGGGGTCTATGTACCAGCAGCTGGCGTGGGACGCAATTGGGGTCCAGTGCCGCCCCGGGCATATGCCACCATGTATTTTTACTTGCTTGGAGGAGGAAGGAATCATCTATCGGTCTGTCGACCTTCACGGCACGTTGTGTGGCCTGGTGGAGAGTTTTACACGATATCTTTATCCTATGGCGGGCGCGCATGGACCCATTTATGAGTTCACTCGGGTGTTGATAGGAACCACCCCCAAAATTAAATTCACCCTGACGTATGATGTGGAAACCAATGTTGTTTGGATGTGCGAATTGACAAGAAATGAGTGACAAACCCCTCCCCCTATTTAAAACCTCCCCCATCACAACCACCTAAAGTGCATGTGCCCACAGTTAAAATATGCATAAATAATAAAACCAATAAATATAGTATACATCACCATTCCCATCTTGTCCCATATGTCTAGGTTGCTATATAAAAGGCTTGTTCCCACATCGGGAACGCATGGTAACACACTGGGAATTGGTCAAGAGGGACAGGCAGTTGCCTTTTGCTAAGACCCACATTCGGCATGTTTATAAGAAAGGAAAAAATTTACGCAATATGCTGGTTTGTACCAACAGTATGCCTGAAAGGAAACCCCTCACTATGAAAGTGGGATGTTTTAAATGTCCTAATTGTGTGACATGCCGTAGTATGTTAACAGGAAACAGTTTTGTCCATCCCCAAACAGGGAAACGCATGACGATATGGGGCTGGTACTCATGTACCAGCAAGTTTGTCATATATCTAATCATATGCCCATGCATTCTGAGAGAGAATGGCCAACCATAGGGCATCCATCAGGAATGCGATTGAGGGGAAGGGAAGTGAGGTTGCTAATAAGTTTGGCGACATGGCTGTTGCAAGACATTTTAAACGATTACATCACCCCCTATCATCATTGCGGTGTATGATTATTGATGGTATAGGGAAAGGAGGCGGTGGGTTGGAAAGAGAAACTGCGCTCCTCTGTCGGGAAGCGAGGTGGATATAACCCTCTCTCCCAAGGGCCTGAATAAACAGTGGGCCCTCCAATGTTTTTTATGATAGCCCCTGGTCGCTAGTTTAGTACACTATGAGTCCACCAATAATGTACCATTTTTAGAGGTTGATCACTTTTAATATCTGGGATCTGGAGTCACTTTGTAGTATTGGGGAGTCAGAGAAACCCTAGAGATTATGTGAAGTCCTGTGTACTGTGTATTCATCGTTTGGAGATTACGAGATATGGAAGACGATACCTGTGAGACTTAGGATATATATGAGTTATTGTTTAGATTGGGTCTACACTAGCAGTGGAGGGACCCGTGTGACAGTGTTTATGTACTTGACCTCTCCATGCATGTTGTTGTGTGAACTGTTTGTCCGATCTTGTTCCATCCTCTAGGGGGCGAGTGTTATTGCAATGTTGGGGATGGGTTACCTAGGAACTTCGTCCTGGGTGAGAGCGTCCGTGTGGTTGCCTTGGAGGCCCTTGCCTCGCATTGGTGTTCGGAGATTTCCGGCTCTTCGGGTATCTCCGGTTCGGTTCCGTTTCGATTGGCTACCTGAGATTATGCCTATAGTGGGTGCGGGCGCTCTAGTGATGACGTATTTCCATGCGTTCCCGATGTGGGAACGAGACTTTTATATAGCAACCTAGACATATGGGACAAGATGGGAATGGTGATGTATACTATATTTATTGATTTTATTATTTATGCATATTTTAACTGTGGGCACATGCACTTTTGGTGGTTGTGATGGGGGAGGTTTTAAATAGTGGGAGGGGTTTGTCACTGTTTGTGTTTTCTGAAGACGGCTCCTGTGAGAGCTGAAACGCGTCAAACACTTTGTTTCTAAGAATAAACGTGTCTATATTTGTACAAGAGTCCCGTGAGTGCTATCGGATAAAGAGATGGAGATGTATATTAAGGGATAAGCACCCGGGCAGTTGAGAATGAAGCTGGAGTGCCTCCTGAGGATATGATTGTATATGTGTGTGTGTGTGTGTGTGTGTGTCCATGGAATCCCGCACTCACTCCTTCCATAATCCCCTCCCCCAGTGCTACTACAGAAAGTCCATACAGCATACCGAAGTAAATAGAGCACTCAGGGGTCTTTCATTTAACAAACCATTTATTGATGCAGTGGAAACATCTACGCATTTCGGCTGTGAATTACAGCCCTTTTTTAGGATGTGACGAATTCGTGACATGCAGGTAGTTAAAAACTGTGATCCCGCCCTCAATCAAAAAATTACCAACCCCCTGCCCGCTCAGTGCTAAACAAGATACAATAGTAAATAACTTACTATACATAAAAAAGTCTAATACATCTGTGACCAATACCAATATATTAAAAGGTGTATAAAAACATATATACTATAAACCCCATAGTACAAAACTCACCTATGAAGTGATGGTGATAAAAAAAATACTTTCTAAAATCATCCATAATTAAAAACAAGTTACCAAACTTCAGACTCAAATCCACATGGTGCTCAGCCATATATTTACAGCTACTCTGTTATTTATATTATGTAGATACATAGGTAGCTGATTAAATGTTCCTAGATAATGAGGCAAACTAAGTAGCTAGTTTTGTATCAAATAAGGCACATTAGAGCACCACTCTTTCGTGGCTACAATAATAGCAGCTAACTTTAAACTACACATACAGATGATAGAAATTAACACAAGATAAATACATTAAATGGTTAACTACTTAGATCAAGAAAGCATCAAATTAAGATATCATACAGATACCAAATGTCTATTTACAGTCAAACAAACATTTGTCTGACTGCCTGTTCTAAGTGGATAAAATGGACCGTAGTGGAGGATAATATTACAGGAAACAAGATAATACCATTTGTTCATTCAATCCTCTAGGGGTGAGTGTCCCCAATTCTTTAATCTCGTTGTAGGAGTATTCTGCTTCTGTCATGAGAATTTTGAATACCTACCACTTGATCAATGGCCAACCATTTAAAGACTGCTAGGGAATGTCCTCTTTCTTTAAAATGCCGGGGTACTGATTGTTCCCAGTATTTATTTGAAGGACACGAAATTTTTGATTCACTTTAGCTGGACAAAGCAGCCCTAATTGCTGATCTATGGTTGGCCATTCTATCTCTAAGTGTAGTAGTAGTTTTTCCCACATAATACACCCCACATGGACAAGTGATGAAATATATGGCATTCATGCTTACACACTGGACGGATGTGGAAAATCAGTCCCAGTTATCATATAGCAACAAGCTTGGCACCCTGTACACTTAAAGCACTCCTCTTTTTTGTGGGCTAACCATGTGGTAGGAGGGCATTTTTTAGGGGGAGCCAAATCTGTTTTTACCAACTACCAACAAACTCTTCAGATTGTGTCCCCTCTTGTATGCAAACCTGGGTTTAGAGTTGCTAAATGGGAGGGAAGTATCAGTGGAGATAATCTCCCAGTGTCGATTCACAATGTCTTTAATATTGGAGCAGTTAGCAGAACATTGCATTATGTATGGAATAAATATATTTTCATCCCCTCTGCTCCCTGTTCTTCCTATTCCACCCCCTTGGTGACGCATCATTGCCCTTTTCCTGATTTACTATTCTTTTACTATATCCCCTATCCAAGAACTTTTGTGCCATACTTTTCTGTTGTTCTAATGCCATTTCTGGAATGGAATTTTTCCTAAATACCCGATTGAACTGAAATATACACATTTTAAATGTTGTTAGGAGGGGTAATCTGCTCGAGATATGTCATATCTGCCCAGTTTATGGTTTATATTAGATTGTTGGTTTACATTGAATTTCAGTGAGAATGAGATCCAATTAAAATGAGAGGTCTGCATTGCAAAAATATGTGTGTCTTGTATATGGGAAATAGTATTTCCCTAAAGCCATTTGCCCTTTGCAGCAATCGTCTTTTCTAGGAAATGATACCGAAAATATATTCAAGCTTATGGCAACAGTAGATTTCTTCCCCCCACATACTTACAGTTTAATTAAGTCTTCACTTACATTACCAAAAGCAGCTAGTAAACAAATCTGCTGGATTATGGTTTTCATAGATATTTGACTCTGGAAACCGGTGCCAGGAACAACAAAACAAGGAATTTTTACAGCAATCCTTGCCAAAAATGTGATCTGCCTGCAATTAAATATGTGACATGAAAACAATAGAATCAGCATGGAAACAATTAGGAGCATCCGGGCCTCAGTTAGGAGAACGTCTCTCACAATACGTGCCTTTGTTTAGGACAAAAACACTGTACATTAGACTGCATGTACAACCCTCATCAGTGTACAGAAAGGTCAATTTTGATGACAGTTAAAGGATATGTACATTGGGAAATAGTTTTTTTTTTTTTTTAATTGCCCATTAGTGGAAACTAATTCTTCCCAACTATCACTGTACAATTTTTTGTTGATCTGTCCCCTACTTCTTTAGATATCCAGTCTGGAACAACTTAAATTTCAGCTGTCAATCAAGTACCTTAGGGCAGTATTTATAAAGGCGCAGTAACAATCGTTAATTTACAATAGTTATCGTAAACCTACAATACAATCGTAAATTGCCGATAGTGGTCGTAAATCTACAATAACAAAATCATAGATTTACGATCCCCATAAAATACCATTGCTGTAGTTTACTAATTAACCGTACAGTTACATCGTGATCATACATTAACTAACCTGCGGTATTGCTAAAAGGCAATATTGCAGGTTTATAAATATGTCCCTTAGTATCATAAACTCTTCTGTTATGTATAGTTTTGCTGTAGCTGGAATGGTGACAGTTGGTACATGAATTGCATGGTGGGAACTTCCCTCTTCCTATGCTGCCTTATAGGGATTACTGAGCATGCTTGCCCTCACAGACTGTCAGATAGTCTCGCAGGAGGATGGATGACCGAGGGACTGAGCTTGAGCAAAACAAGTAATGGATTGAAGTTGTGCAGCAATACAAACACATCAGAGTAAGTGCTGCTTACATGTATTCATTATAGATTAAAATGAGGCAAAGTCATTTTTTCAGTGTACAATTCCTTTAAGCACATATGTAAGATCTTAAAAAGATCCGGCTACTCACAGTCCAAGTGTTCTCCCTGTGAAAAGTATAGGGAGAAAGTTTTGGACCGCACATTTCCCTCAGCTGCGGGCGATTCACTATACTCTACAGTGGCAAGCGCAGGATTTTCAAGGGGGGATTCCTAAATGGGTCACCAGCAATCACAAGGCCAACAGTGAACATGACACCCTCAGGAACACTCAGTAATGTGCTGCACACACTAATGATAAAGGGTCGATACCGTTGGATCTGACAGGATCATCCCTTTATTGTCAGTGTGCGTACCTACCTTTACAGGGCATAGGTGGTTAAATGTACAATTAGGAAAAGAAATTAGAAAATAAAAGTAAAAAAACAAGACAATGGTTACAAATCTAGTATGAATTTCTGGATGCAAGTGATTAGTAAAAAAAAAGTTGCTGCTTCAATCCTATTCACTTTTGGCTGACATATTGTATAGTATGCTAAATACTAAAGGATTTTATTGATACTAAATTCGATACGGACATACAGCAACTACTCTGAAATCTAATGTAGGGCCATCTTGAGGTTATGGCCCCACTACAACACACTAAATCGTGCACGCAATCGTGAGCGTTATCGCACGCGGTTGTGTGCGTCATTCTTGTGCGTTTTCTGTTTGCATGTGCGTTTTGCACATGCGATTTTGATGTTTTCCGTTATGGCAACGCATGCATTAACGCACGGAAACAGATGCGCAATCACTTGCGCATGGGAAATTACGGGGATTTTTGCGTTCCCGCGATTTCCATTATAACCAAATCGCATGCGCTTTTGCAGAAAACACAGAAGTGGGGCCTAGCCCTAAAGGAGAATCCTGCCTGCTTTTAAGGCTCAGGGTAGCAGCTTCAGCATTCACACCATGACTGGATGAGGCAACAGTAGAGGGTGGTGAACATTGGAGGGAAGGGCTGCCTTCCTTCCAATGTGTTCTACAAAGTATTGCAGCCTTGGGGTTTGTGGGGTTGAATGAGGTAAGCTGTGTTCCCTCTAAGATTTGTGCTTGTGCAGCCCAGTGCACACAGGTTAAAATAGTGTGCACACCAACATCTGGGTGAATAAAGATAATAAGGTATTTACAGGAAGATTCAATATGGGTGAAATTCATGTAAAACCCACATTAACCGGAAGTATTATCGGGCTAACGTGTGTTTTACACAGATTTTAGGGCACACGCTGTGCTCCCAATACAAACCCCCTTTTGTTTAGTTACACGCTACGAAGTAGCACAAAACTTAACAGGGTTCTGTGGGGGGGCTTTATTCCGGCGCTAGCGGAAAGTCTTGCCTTCACGTGATCCCACAATGCAATACCAGACTCATCTTGTTTATGTCTGGTATTGTATTGCAGGATCGCGCAAAGGTAAGTAACGGCAAACTTTTATATTGAATCTCCTCAATAGTGTACAAAATGTAATTTTGTATTAGCACGGATAGGGGCCCAATCATAGTTTTGCTGGGGGGCCCAGTGATTCCTAGTTACGCCACTGCACACACATGATGATATATATTAGTGCACACATTGAAGGAAAGTATGCATTTTTGTTTGGGGTGGTGGACATAAATTGCGCGTTAAATTTGCCTGAGTATACTGTTCCCTTTCTTATTTCATCGAGCTCTGGCATGCTCAGTGTGATTCATCTATTGTGAAGACTAGGTACACACAGTATCAATAAAGCCCCAATGATATCGGATCCAACGGTATTGGGGCTTTATCGGCACTGTGTCTGGCACCTGAATGGTCTTTTAGGAAAGACCGTAAATATCCCTCGGCTGTGGTAGACTCCCTGTAGAGGGAATCGGCCCACGGTCGAGGGAAACACAGTCCCGAACATCCTAACGCTCGGGACTGTGTGAATCCTGATCTCGGAAAAATGAAAGACAGGATCTTGTAGATCCTGTCTGTCATTTTTGAAAAATCTGTGATGTGTGTATCCAGCTTAAGAGAGAAGAATTTTCCAATCAACCTCTATTTTTCTGTGCTAAATGAGAGAGGGAAATACTGACATTAAAAGTAACTGGAAGATATTATGTAGTAAAATATCTTATTCATTTCAAAGTTTATATTTTTAGGTAGCAATTACATGCAAACAAAGTGATTGCTCATTTACATTAAAGGAGAACTAACCCCAAAAAATTAAAGTTTAGAAAGTACTTCCCTCAACATCCTTCTCAGCATGGAAGATTCCACTCAGGGGCCTTTTCTTTACCTCTATGAGCTCATTTTAGGTTCTGTTTGTTCCCCAATCTGAAGCTGACATTTTCCCTTGCCTGCCAGTACTTTTACCTTCATTACATGTTCAGCACCTGTGTGATCTCCACTCCCACCTCTTAACCCCTATGATGTAGGAATACATTATATCATCAATATTCAAATTGGTGGTGCAGCTGATTAACACTTTCCTAGTAGCAGTGTTGTAGTTGATGTATATAGGTCTGGGTATCTAGTGTGTCCGGATCTGAAATAATGTATATCTCACCTACGGCTTTCACTCCACCAAATCCGATATATAAACAATAAATTGCAGATGAAACACACAAAGACACAGGTCTGTAGCTGTGAATAGTGCAGGATTATTGCAAAACATGCGTGCTACGTGTTGGAGAAGGACAAGTGGGTCAGAAACATGTAGCACACATGGTTTGTAATAAACCTGCACTATTCACAGTTACAGACCTGTGTCTTTGTATGTTTTACCTGAAATGTATTGTTGGAGGGCCATATTTAAAAACTTGCGATACTGTGGGTTTACATTACTGTACGACTGTGGCAGTAGTATACCATGCTGTAAACTACCATAATGATATTATATGGGCAGTCATAGATTTACGTTCACTATCATACATTTATAAGATTCCTGATAGCGATCATATATTAACGATCGCCATAATGATCCCTAAAAAAGGTGATACGATACCTTTATAAATATGGCCTGTAGTGTGAAGGTCTCTAGCTCTCCCTGTCAGCTGCAACAATATTAGTGTAAGGTGTAGCTTCTTAAAGGGGAATGTTGGAGGGTAGGAAGTGTGTGTTTTTATGGTGCAGAACTGTAGGGGGAGGATAGTGAACCTGATCTTAGCACATCTCTGTGCAATGCTTTTCTTATCAGTATACCTTATTGAAGGGAATGTTGGAGGGTAGGAAGAGTGTGTTTTTAATTCTGCTGTCTGTATAAAAACAACAACCTGTAGTATAGAGCTAAGCTAAGAAAGCTTAGAGCTGTGCTAAGATCAAGGTCATTATATTATCCTCCACTTGCAGCACTGCACCATGTTCAATAAGAGTACGTATTAAAAGGGAATGTTGGAGGGTATGCCACTTGCAGCTCTGCACCATGTTGTTTCTATAAAAGTACATATTAATAGGAATTATTGGAGGGAATGCCAATTAAATGGGTACTGTTAGAGGGATGCAAATATGTTGTATAAAAATAATTCAGCAGGTGGGCTGCCTGTGGGAAGTTTTGCATAAACAAAAACCCTCTTACAACTAGGGTTCCCACCTTTGCCCGAATACATATACAGGCCTATTTATTAAAAGTTCTTATCATTAAAAATGGTGCAAATTTTGCCCCAACCAATCAGATTTTAAGAATTTTTATTAAATAGGCATGATAATATTTACACAACAAAAGGTTCTTTGTATTTCCTTTAGAAGCATGATGCAGGCTGATACAGTTTTTATTTAATGCAATGGTACTTAGCACTGCAACATGTAGATTTAATACGTGTTTGGTTCTTAAAGGCAAAGGTGGCCTATAAAATGCATTGCACAGAGCTGTGTTGAGACCATGTTCAAGTCAATATGCTGCACCTGCAGCTCTGAGCTGTTTTGTTTTTATAAGTGTACCTTGTAAAGTGGTCGGTTTGATTCTACTGGGGATGCCACCTTTCCCTTTAAGACTCAAACTCTTAGGGCTACTCCCTCTAGCGCGTTTTGGATTGCAGTTTGCGACCCGATTGTGCTAGTGGGAGTGCAGGCATGTGATAGCCTATGGGACCGGCCCCACTACATGCGATGCGTTTCAGTGTGCTATTGGAGTGCATGCGATCACCATTTTTGGTCTGTATTGCATGCACTCTACTAGGGTCCAATTGTGGAAGTGCAACACCCATGCACAGAAGCGAGCATGATCGTGCATTATTGTGAACTTATAAATGCATTATTGTAGACTTATAAATGCCCTTATGCCCAGCCAATACAGACTGGTACATATAAGATGCCCTCATACCCAGCCCACACAGACTGTAACATATATGATGCCCTCTTCCCCAAACCACACAGACTGTAACATATTTGATGCCTTCCTCCCCAGCCCACACAGGCTGGTACATACTGGATGTCATCATGGCCACCCACACAAGCTGATACATACAATATACCCTCACCTCCATCCCAAACAGACTGTTACATGTAAGATGACCTCACACCTAGCCCACACAGGTTGGTTCATAGAAAAAAGACATCATGGCCAGCCCACGCGTATTGGTACATAGAAGATCACACTGTTAAGTTGTGAATAAGTTGTGCCCAGCACTGCCCACAAAGACAGAGTAACTTACATAACACACATGTAGCTGATAAAGGGCTCATCCCATTGGTACTTATGGAATCAGCCCTTTATTGGTACTGTATGTAGCTAGCTGAAGTGATTGGTACTTGTATATAATGCAGGCATTAGCCAAAATTGTGCTACATTCCACGTATTGTGTGGCTTTTGCAGAGTTCTTATCTGTATACACTAGAATGTTAACAGAAAAACAATGGTGCTGGGTATAATAAATGATGTAGCCTTGTTCTAAGAATAGCTGCTAACAGTACTTAACTCGTCTAGAGATAAGCAAAACACAGACACTGTTTGAACAGTGCAAGAATTTAGTAGACAACAGAAGCTGCTGCTATGGACAGCGATGACAGATCAGCACATGTTTATGAGATAAAAGTGGGCAATGAAAGGTGTGTCTTTAAAAACTGTCAGTGAAGTCCTGACACCTGGAATGATATCAGCAAATAAAATGCAAGGTTAATTTAGAGGGATTCTCTGCAGCGGTTAAATATAAGAACAAAGGGGGTTGGCTAATTTCGCCGTTTTGCTATCGCTGCACATCACCATGGCAAAGATCAATATTTTTGCCTTATTTATAAAGCCAAACGATACAGAACTTAACACAATGAATACGGCAATATCACCAGCGCACATCACTGTATTCATTGCGTTTAATACTGTATTGTGCTAAAAAAAGAAAACAGCAATCTTGGTAAAAGCCGTAATCAAGTAAATGCTGAAAAATAGTCTAACACCCTCCTGGACCCTTATTAGTATTGAGAAACACTCCACAATATACTGACACCTTCCAAGAACCCACTGACAGACTAGATATATGGGCACTTAAATGTTTTCATCACCTCAGACTTTAAATTTAAATGGGTGAACTAAACGCAAGGAAATGCTTTTGTTAATATGATCGAGCGGTTACCACATCGATAAGCAAAATAGTGGCCTCTGCGGTAATAGCTTTTCGCTGCCAGTTGTTGTGGCTTTCTAAATTACCACAAGTCCAAATTTAGTGACAACGGTGGCAAAAATGTAACAAACTTTAAAATATGCCCCAAAAGTCTTCCATTGCTTTATCTGATTTTTTCCATCTATTTATTTTCATTATTACCTGTCCAGTTTAAAGCCTCATACACACATGGGATCACGGGAGCTGACGTGTGATGTGTATGCACGGCCGTTTCGGATGATTATCGGCTGTGCGGTCAGGTTTTGTTTCCCCCGATCCTCCATGCAGATCATCAACGACCCCCGACAAAAAGCCTATACATGGCACGATTGTGCGTTGCCGGTCGGCCCCTGTGATTGCACGTGTGTATGCACCTTTAGAAATGAGTAAGTAAACAAGGTTGGTAAAGGTCTAAAAATAATTCAACATTTTGCATGTGATCTTTCATGATCACATGAATGAAAAGCCTTCCAACCATTCTCTGTGCTATGTCCACATGCAAAATGTTGAATTATTTTTAGACCTTTACCAACCTTGTTTACTTACTCATTTCTAAAGGTGCATTTAATGTACCGTATATACTTGAGTATAAGTATAAATTTTTGAGTATAAGTATAAATTTTTCAGGCTTGAAAGTTAGCCTGAAAACCTAACCTCGACTTATACTCGGGTCAAGTCCTAATTTAGATCCAAATTCTGCAATTGCACATAGTAACCAGTAGGTGGCGCTGTGTTAACCTGCATAGAAAGTTACAGGAGCTGATCTGCCTTTACACTTCCTGCTTCCTGTATTTTGGCTGCTGGACTCACTCAGCACAGTGACTGGATGCTGTAAATCTGATGGGTCTCCTCAGTTTGGGGCAAAAAATAGCTGCTAGTACAGTGCAAAGGACAGCTTGAAACTACAACTCTCAGGTGACATTTTTAACTATTGGGGTCAGAGAGTCCTTTACTATATGGGGGTCAGAGGGCCCTTTACTATATGGGGGTCAGAGGGCCCTTTACTATATGGGGGTAAGGAGAATTGTAAATGATGGTAAGCTTAATTAAAAGTTTACTGAACCTTGCCACTCCACATGTTTAGAAACTGAAACTCCCAGCAACAAACATGCTGGGAGTTGTAGTTTCCAAACATCTGGAGTGCCAAAGAATTGGAGGTTACTGGTACTGGATTTGGCTATTACTGTATGGGATTCATGTATGGGAATTCTGCTGTCCATTTAAAGGGCAACTAAAGCCTAAAAACAACACAGATTTAGAAGGCAGTAGTGGTGATAATTTCTACCCTCGACTTATACTCGAGTCAGTCAGTTTTTACAAATTTTTCAGGTAAAAATAGGTACCTCGACTTATACTCGGATCGACTTATACTCGAGTATATAGGGTATGTTTTAATCTCATTGTGCACACTAATCCAAATTTCCTATATGTAAATCTCTGGCAATTGTGTTATCAGGGGCAAGGGCAGAATTTTCAAGGGGGTGGGGGGGATCAGGGCCGGCCTTTGTTATGAGCGACCACACAGGTTGTATTATCATGGGGGGTGCCAGCCGGGAGTATTTTGCATCAGTGCCATAGCTCCAGTTACGATCCTGCAGATCAAATATATGTATCAGCACCATTCCACAGACAAAGCCCCAACACACATAAGCCTTACTTACTTGTCTGTATGCTGTGCTTTTCTTTCTGTGCATTTAGTATGTTACATGTTATGTAATGATACACGCACCATATATACAAACACACACTGAAGATACTGAAAGACAGTAAGTGCAGGTGGGGAACTTGATTTGAAGCAGGCCAAGGCAAGCAGTATTCAACAGCATATTGTGCGTGCCCAGGGGAGTGTTTTGGAGGGGGTTCTAGGCTCCAGTAACAAATCTTGCACAGGGTGCTATTAATCCTAAGGCTTGGGGGGAATTCCTTAATGGGTGACCACCGAACAAGAACAGAAGGAGGTTCATGAACGAATACATCCATGCGTTCTATTATATTTGGATCATAATATTATATATATTCTCTACTTGCCATGATTATTATCACAGTTAGCCAATACAGATATCACATTTACTTTTGTTATAAAATAAAATCAATGAGGGTGGGTACACACAAACAGATTTTTCTGTCCAACTGGCCGATATTTCCCTGTATCAGCCTGTCAGGCCAATAAATTTGAGGTGATTTTAGCGGCGAATGTTGCCAGTCTTACCAGACTCCTGAAACGGATGAACAGGCAATCTGTCATGTTCGAAAATCACCTCTGATTGTGTTTTCCATAGGAGACATTTGCTGAGACTAACAGTGCTTCGTCCCGGCTAACCAATCTGAAGCGGTAAATGGTCAGGGCAGAAAATTTGTCCTTGTGTATCCAGCCTAACATTTTGTTTTACTGAAAAATCCAAATTTGCACTACATTACCATTAGTGTCTTTTAAAGTCAGAGCTGTGACACTAATGGTGGATCTGACAAAATATGCTGAATGTTGTTGGTATAGGGACCTATTGGGCAATACGGAAAATTTAAATTACCTCCTCCCTTTACTACAGTAGAGGGACCCGATAACATTGGACAATGTATGGGCACATTGAACAATTAATCTATATTATGAATATATGGAACTATCACTCCTGTGTATATATAATATAAATAAATAATACAATGTTGACAGTCAGCTATACAACCTCATCCAGGATTTCATAGAGGGTGTATCCACCCCAGCCCACCCCCAACCAGTCGAGTTAGTTTTGTAAAATAATCACAAGAATTATACTTACAAGAATTAGCCGCTCTTAGACGCGGCTGCCGGCTATGCAACAGTGGTTGGGGGTGAACTGGGGTGCCCTATACTACAGAAAGGTCTTTTAATGCTAGGGGATTAGGGAGCCATAAGGGGATCAGGAGGTTGGGAGGAAAGAAGGGGGGATGGCTCTCTGCCACAATGGAGGCAATAATTATCCTTAAGTATCTGGTTGGTAATGCATCTAAGAATGTGCTGTATATATCAGTTGGGGTTGGGATCAGGTAAGAGACAATGACCAGTTTTTTGATTTAATGGTGGTCAAGCCCTTTAAAGAGTAAGGATGGGTTTTGGGTTTGTTTTGAACCCGGTTCCAATTAGAAATTGCTGCTTTTGAAGTTCCATGGAACTTTCTGAAATTTTCGAAACAGAACTTTTGAAAACTTAGGAAACTTTGAATATTTGACACCCAAGGCAGAAATGATCAAAATTATCTCTACCCTTGACTTCTATTGGGTTTGTTTACAATTTTTTTAATTTTCAAAACTTTTCAGAAATCGTATTTCTAACATCTTTATTAAAGAGCGCATGCAAGCAGAATAAAAACTTTTGGTGTTATGCAACTGCAATATAATGCTGAAAGTTCCCTGTGGAGAAACACATCAGGGACACTGACCGCATCTCCCCATGGTAATCCGTTGTTTGATTCACCAATGATTTAATAAACTCCACGTACAGCACAGCCACTGATCATTTTTTGGACATTTAGCTGGAGGTGCCGGTCCTCTCAGGAGTGTGTGGACTGGTGTTTATATATCATACGGATTTGGTTGCACTTCCAAAATAGGTACAAATGCAAAGAATAGCAGCATTCTTGGATCTTTAAAGGGCAAGTTCAGCCCTGAAATGAAAACTTACCTACAGGTAAATCACCCCCCAAAACCCTAAACTGTAATAGTTTGAAATCTTAAATATATAAGTCTAACCTGAAATCCTACACAATGTCCTGTTTCCCCTAGTTCTGCTTCCTGGTTCTTCCAGTTAGCAACTGTCAGTTATGGATTTGACAACTGACATCACAGCCAATGACTAAATGTTAATCCCCTGTCTGCCTCTTCTGAGCATTCCCAGGCTCTGTGCCAGTCACTAAATTGCTCTGTTTCCACGAGGCATCCAGAAGCATAGCAGGCATACAGTAATGAATTGAGAGGTCAAAGTAGGCTATATCAACATATTTTAAAGAGGTAATTCTGTTTAAAAGATGTTATTATGAGGGTGGAGTTGTCCTTTATATATATATATATATATATATATATATATATATAGATAGATAGATAGATAGATAGATAGATAGATAGATAGATAGATAGATAGATATGATATTGGGATTGCTGCATTCCACTTCACCATCTGTGTGCCTAGGTTCAGTTTGCTTCAGATTATGCTTGATATAGGTACAATGCACTCACTGGGACTTCTATAACAAAACAACTTTTATTAATAGTGATCAATGTGTCAATGTATGTATGTATGTTTGTATGTATGTTCCAGAAAAAAGAAACGACAATTTTGAGACTTGGTATACATATGTTTCATTACCCGTAAAAAAAAATTATTTTGTAAGCTCTTTGGGGCAGGGATCTCATTCCTAATGTATTGAGGCATGTTGCACTTATATCAATATATATATGCTTTCTTAACTGATGTATGAAATTGTATTTAATATTTTTATCTATCTGTATAATGGCTTGCACTTATCCCCTTGTTTGTATTTTATAATGTACAGCGTTGCGTACACAAGTGGCGCTTTATAAATAAAATTATACATACATATATGTATAAGTTATTGGGGGATGTGATCTGACCTATGTGCTGCCATCTTGTGGTAAATAGGGTAGGTTTTGTGTTGGACAATAAAGGTGCCCATACATCTATAAGATTTGACTTACCCGACCGAGTGCTCACGCGATGTTCCTTCGATCCTGCCGGAACCGCTTCTCCCGATTTTACATTCAACCGACATGCAATCGCAAAATGAATGGGATTTTGCGATCGCATGTCGGTCGAATGTAAGATCGGGAGAAGCGTTTCTGGCAGCATCGATGAACATCGCGTGAGCACTCGGTCGGGTAAGTAAAATCTTATAGATGTATGGGCACCTTAACTCTGAGATATGCAACACAGCTATGCAGCCAGCACATCACAGAGCAGATTACATTAAACAACCCATGGAGCACAGTGAAGAAGGGCATTCATTTTTCCAGGGCCCATGGATCACTCAAATTACCTGCCGAGGTTCCTGCAACATGACATGGAAATTATAATATTGACCACAATATTATTATTATTGGAAATAGTGCCCATACACAGCACGATTATCGCCTGAAACAGCTGTGCATACACATTGTGTCACAGGTCAGCCCTATGTGTATGCACCTTTAGATAGTGAAGGATTCATTCACTATTAAGAAATGCAGTGAACAGAGCTGTGCTTAGATCAGGTTTCACTTCATTATCCTCTCCCTACTGTTTTTCACTATGTTTTTTTTCTATAATTGTAACTATTAAAGAGGTAATATTAAAGGGTATGCAGATGGAATGCAATATAGGTTTGAATAGGTTGCGGTTCAGAAAGCTGCGGGTGTGGGTTGGGCCAGCCAGGTAGCGGGTTGCGGGTCTGTTAAATTTCGGCGGCAGGTTAGATTTTTACGTCTTGAAAAAGACGTAAAGACGTACAGATTTATAAATGGAGCACTCCTTGTTTTTTTTTTCAATTGTATCTTTATTCACGTATTATACCATTCAACGCATTTAGGTCAGCTACTTAGACCATCTGCAGGACTTTGTTATTATAGTTGTGTTTTGTTCTATACCTTACCCAACAGAATCAAAATTTCATTACAGTATTTTGATTTAGATAGAAATTCTGCTTCTAAACGTCTACAGCTCTGTTCCATGAAACCAGTGGGTTTATCCATCCCTTATCTACAGTGTTCTAGAATAAATGTTAATTCTACTTACTTCATTATTCCTATCTACACATATTTACTAACATCTCTCAATAAAGATATCCATTTTAATTATATGTCTCTCTCATGGAGAGAAATTCACTCTTCATTTTCAATACATTGCTTGCTCTGTTCAGATGTGCAGATATTGTGGCACTAGCGCAGGGCCGCTATCTTAAATACACGCTAATTCTTTTTACATTACTGCAGATTCGTTAGTGAGGCTTTAAAATTACATATTTTGTATTGCAAATCATATGTTTGGATATTTTTTGGTAGACTTTTAGCAGGGACAAATTTATATTTTTTTCTGCCCAAGACCAGCTGGCTTGTTGATGCCCCACATACCATGATAAAAATAACCACAAACACTGGGAATTGAACAATTACTTAGAAGGGCTCTAGTTGGGGAAGAAGAAATAACTGAAATAAATGAAAAAAATTTTTTTAATAAATGACAAAAAAAATTAATAAGAGGATATGTACACTAAAAAACTAACTTAATGTTGCTTGTGAAGGTTCTCATTCATCAAGGTCATGTTATATCTGTTGTATTCAATTAGATCAACTGGACTTGAAGTTTAGTTCTTGAAGACGTTTCACTAGTCATCCGACTGGCTTTCTCAATTCAGAATGACTTGTACAAGAATCTGTGGCAATTATGTACCCTGGAAAATCCCAATTAGCATATCACAGCCACTATCCAATCACGCCCTTAACACCTGGCTGTGATATGCTAATTGGGATTTTCCAGGGTACATAATTGCCACAGATTCTTGTACAAGTCATTCTGAATTGAGAAAGCCAGTCGGATGACTAGTGAAACGTCTTCAAGAACTAAACTTAATGTTATTAGTTATCTGTGGCTATTATCTGATTGTCTGTTCATTTTTCCCCCCTATTCCCTTCCCAACCCCTACCTTCAGCGTTTTTTTTGGTTGCTGGCTTCCTCCTCCATGGTAATGTGGCTTCTAGGACCACCCCCACAAGATTTGGTTTGCTAAACCAAATTGGGTGGTCTAAAAATCTTGCTGCTGCTTGTGTGACGTGACGGCGCGTTCCGTCATCAGCATGTGCCCGGTTACATCCCGGGCGCATGCACGGTTACGCTACGCTCATGTAAAACTTTAATGCAGTACAATGCAGGTAATAGGGCTATGTGGTACACATGCCATAAATTACTTTTTATCATTAAAAAAAAATGAATCCACCATGTCAATAAATCTCGGCTGATCATGTGGTCTTTAATAGGCCACCACATATTGGTGTTACCCCATTAATCCCATCAAATAGATAGTTTGGTAGACTGCCTGAAAGTAATATTGGCTCAGGGTTGGACAACGTGTACCTGGCTTACAGAGGATCAGGGGAGGACTGGCCCAGTAGGCTGAGGAGCAAATGCCCCCCAGGCTGGTTTACAATTAAAAATTCGGGCTGCAACAGAAGCTATTAGTAAGTTATGGACTTGAAAAGCACAATGCAAACCTCTAGCTCTAACATGGGCAAGGATCAGGAAACTCATCCTCCATCAAATCATTTACCAGTCAGCCCTCCAGTTCATTGACAGTGTTAGTCACCCTTCAGTTCATTAGCCAATGTCATCAGCCCTCCAGTTCATTTGCCAGAGTTGTCAGCCCTCCAGTTCAGCCAGTGTTGTCAGCCATTAAGATCATTAGCCAGTGTTGTCAGTCCTTCAGATTATTAGCCAGTGTAAGTCAGCCCCCCCAGTTCATTAACAGGGTTGTCAGCTCTCCATTTCATTAGCCAGTATAAGTCAGCCCCACAGTTTATTGTCCAGTGTTTGCCAGCCCTCCAGTTCATTAGCTGGTGTTAGACAGCCTTCCATTTCAATAGCAATGTTGTCAGCCCTCCAGTTCATTCGCCAGTGTTAGTCAGCCTCCCCATTTATAATTCAGTGTTTGCCAGTCCTCCAGTTTATTAGCAGGTGTTTGACAGCACTTTTATTCATTAGTCGGTGATTGTCAGTCCACCAGTTCATTAGTAACAAAGGAAACTTTGGGTAACTTGACTTAGAAAGTGTACCCAGGTACAGGAAAGTGAGTACTTAGTGATTCAGATCCTTACCACGGGTACTTGTAAGGGGGAGGGGGAAGAATTTAGGACTATAATTGTCCTTTAACCTGTCATACTGTCAGTGTTCACTTACCTGACACCCATTCCGGCAGCGATCCTCCTCCTCGCTCGGGTGTTTCGCTTCTGGGCATGCGTTCGCAACCTATTCGCTTTCGCTACTGTTGTTTGCCTTTTGCACACGAACCGGCGGGTTGCCTTTTTGTCCCTTAGCTTGCTGTCTAGCAGTTGAGGGACAGAGGCGGTATTGGCCAATACCTCACTGCTTTTGATTGGTCTAGGACCTTTTGAGCGGCAAATTCAAATTTCTATTATCCTATCCTATTTTGCCTAGTTCTTTCTTGTCGTTTCATTGGTTTCCCTTACTAGTGGTGTGATATTATTGTCCGGTTTCCTCGGTTCCTGATCTTTGCCTGTTCTCGTTCCTGATCCGCTGCTGCCCTGCCCTGACTACTGCTTGCCTTGACTACTCTTTTGCCTTATCCCTTGTACTCCGACTGGTTGTCTGTTCCCTGTGTATCGACTTCTGGCTCAGTCCCTGTTTCTGATTTTGGGTTCCGGTTTTGTTCCACGCTTCCTTGCTCTGAGCTAGTTGTGCCCTGTTGTTAGTTGCGCTCCTGGTTTCCTTGAGTATCCCTGGCCTCAGCACAGATATCTTGCACATTAAGTCCAGGGGGCAACCGTGTGAGGCGCTACTAGCCTCCCGGCAAACGGGGGCTTGGCTATTGGTGAAGCAAGTGGGGTTAGATTGGGGTATCTGTGCTGAAGGGATACTTGGGGATTCCGGGCGTCACATTATATCGGGCCAGTATATACCTTTTTCTATGGAGAAGTTACAGGAACAACTTTTTCTCCTTACTGGTGCAGTGAACCAGCTGACCGACAGATTCACTGCACAAGAAGCTCGACAACTTCCTCCACCATCAGTTCCTGTTACAGAGCCTAAGGTACCTTTACCAGAAAAGTTCTCGGGGGATCGTCAAAAATTTTCAAACTTCATGAATGCTTGTAAACTGTACTTCCTCCTCTGGTTCAGAGATCCATAAGGTAGGCATTGTTATTTCTCTGTTGCAGGGAGATTCCCAAACCTGGGCCTTTGGGCTGACTCAAGATAGTCTGGCTTTGACGTCTGTGGAAGAATTCTTTAAGGCTATGGGTGTCCTATACTCTAGAAAATACTGCTGAAGCCAAATTGAGGGGACTTCGTCAAGGACGCAGAACTGTTGAGGAGTATGCTTCCGAGTTTCGTAGGTGGGCAGTACATACACGCTGGAATGATCCGGCACTCAAAAGTCAGTTTTCTCTAGGCCTGTCCGACACAATCAAGTATATGATGGTTGGACACGCAGCTCCCACCACTTGGGATGAAGCCATAGATTTGGCTATTAGAGTTGATCGCAGGTTAAGGGAACGCCGCCAAGACAGACAAACCTCTTCCTCTGGTTATCCGGTAAGGTCAAATGCTGTTGTTCCTTTGACTGTTTCTTCCCCTTCAGTTCCTGAGGAACCCATGCAGCTGGGAACCACCAGGTTGTCTTTTGCAGAAAAGTCTAGAAGGAGACACCAAGGCCTTTGTTTATATTGTGGTGACTCTGGACATCTGGTACGCACTTGCCCTCGTAAGCTGCCGGTAAACTCCAGTGCCTAGGTGGTATTGAGGAAGCCCACCTAGGTAGACAGGTAATTCCTCTAAAGTCTGATCATGTTCTCTTGCCCATCTCTATAACTTGGGGAGAAAAAATCTTTTATGAGAAGGCTTTCTTAAATTCTGGGGCTACTGGTAATTTTATGGATATTTCCCTAGCTAAAACTATTGGGATTCCTTTTACTGATTAGTCCAAGCCCTTGTGTTTGCTGGCTGTTGATGGTTCACCGATATAACAAGGCAATCCACTAACCAGAACTCCTAAACTCATAGTTAAAATAGGGGTTCTTCATTCGGAAAATGTAGAGTTTCTCTTGTTGCACATGCCGTCTTCGCCCATAATATTGGGTCTGCCTTGGTTACGTAGGCATAACCCAGTAATTGACTGGAAAGCTGGTCAATTCCTTAAGTGGGGTGCCCAGTGTCAGGAACTCTGCCTTACGCAGCAAATTGCCAGCACCTCTTTAGCTTTGGTGCCTACTCCTTATAAAAGTTACGTTGATGTTTTTTCTCCTCAGGCTGCTGATGAATTACCACCTCATCGCCCCTATGATTGTCCTATACAGCTGTTACCTGGAGCCATGTCCACTCGGGGACATTTGTATAATTTAACGGTACCTGAAAATCTTGCCATGAAACAATACATAAAGGAGAATCTTGAAAAAGGCTTCATTCGCCCTTCCACCTCTCCTGCTGGTCCGGGTTTTTTCTTTGTCAAAAAGAAAGATGGAGGCCTGAGGCCGTGTATCGATTACAGAACCCTCAATAAAATCACTATTAAAAATAGATACCCTTTACCTTTAATTGACGACCTTTTCAATCAGCTTGCTGATGCTAAGATATTTAAGTTAGACTTATGGGGGGCTTATAATCTGATCAGAATCAAACAGGGGGACGAATGGAAGACCGCATTTAATACCAAAGATGGGCACTATGAATACCTCGTCATGCCCTTTGGTCTTTCCAATGCCCCTGCGGTTTTTTAAGATTTTATTAATGACGTCCTAAGGGACTTCTTAGACAAATTTGTTGTTGTTTATTTAGACGATATTTTAATCTTTTCTTCTTCTTTACAGCAACATCGCCTTCATGTTCGAGCAGTACTTAACAAACTTAGAGAGAATCGTTTGTTTGCCAAATTAGAAAAATGCATGTTTGAAGTTTGCCAGGTTCCATTTCTAGGGTTTATCATTTCCGACAGAGGGCTAGCTATGGATCCGACCAAATTATCTGCTGTTCTTGATTGGTCTCCTCCCACCAATTTAAAAGCACTCCAAAGGTTTTTAGGGTTTGCTAACTTCTATAGAAGATTAATCCCCCGCGTGTAGTCTACAGGTCCCGACGGACCTTGTCTTCTATGCGCATGCGCGATCTATGCGCATAGAAGACAAGGTCCGTCGGGACCTGTCAGACTAAGCGCCGGGGGAGCGAGCGAGCGGGTAAGTTTCTTACCTTTTCTCCTGGCTCCTGTTTGTTCTATTGAAGAATGGAAGATAAGGCACAGCTCTTTTACCTCCCATTCTTCAATAGAACTGGATTCCCAAATGTTGAAAATACGTGTGGAGATACCCTTTAAATCAGTGAGGGGAGCTACAATGGACGAGATATTCTTCATGAATCTTCTATAGAAGTTAGCAAACCCTAAAAATCTTTGAAGTGCTTTCAAATTAGTGGGAGGAGACCAATTAAGAACAGCAGACAATTTGGTCGGATCCATAGCTGACCCTCTGTCGGAAATGATAAACCCTAGAAATGGAACCTGGCAAACTTCAAACATGCATTTTTCTAATTTGGCAAACAAACGATTCTCTCTGAGTTTGTTAAGTACTGCTTGAACATGAAGGCGATGTTGCTGTAAAGAAGAAGAAAAGATTAAAATATCGTCTAAATAAACAACAACAAATTTGTCTAAGAAGTCCCTTAGGACGTCATTAATAAATCTTAAAAAACCGCAGGGGCATTGGAAAGACCAAAGGGCATGACGAGGTATTCATGTGCCCATCTTTGGTATTAAATGCGGTCTTCCATTCGTCCCCCTGTTTGATTCTGATCAGATTATAAGCCCCCCATAAGTCTAACTTAAATATCTTAGCATCAGCAAGCTGATTGAAAAGGTCGTCATTAAAGGTAAAGGTATCTTTTTTAATAGATTTTATTGAGGGTTCTGTAATCGATACACGGCCTCAGGCCTCCATCTTTCTTTTTGACAAAGAAAAAACCCGACCAGCAGGAAGGTGGAAGGGCGAATGAACCTTTTTCAAGATTCTCCTTTATGTATTGTTTCATGGCAAGATTTTCAGTGTACCGTTAAATTATACAAGGTCCCCAGTGGACATGGCTCCAGGTAACAGCTGTTATAGGACAATCATAGGGGCGATGAGGTGGTAATTCATCAGCAGCCTGAGGAGAAAAAAACACAACGTAACTTTTATAAGGAGTAGGCACCAAAGCTAAAGAGGTGCTGGCATTTGCTGCGTAAGGCAGAGTTCCTGACACTGGGCACCCCACTTAAGGAATTGACCAGCTTTCCAGTCAATTACTGGGTTATGCCTACGTAACCAAGGCAGACCCAATATTATGGGCGAAGACGGCATGTGCAACAAGAGAAACTCTACATTTTCCGAATGAAGAACCCCTATTTTAACTATGAGTTTAGGAGTTCTGGTTGTGGATTGCCTTGTTATATCGGTGAACCATCAACAGCCAGCAAACACCAAGGGCTTGGACTAATCAGTAAAAGGAATCCCAATAGTTTTAGCTAGGGAAATATCCATAAAATTACCAGTAGCCCCAGAATTAAGAAAGCCTTCTCATAAAAGATTTTTTCTCCCCATTATAGAGATGGGCAAGAGAACATGATCAGACTTTAGAGGAATTACCTGTCTACCTAGGTGGGCTTCCTCAATACCACCTAGGCACTGGAGTTTACGGCAGCTTACGAGGGCAAGTGCGTACCAATGTCCAGAGTCACCACAATAAAACAAAGGCCTTGGTGTCTCCTTCTAGACTTTTCTGCAAAGACAACCTGGTGGTTCCCAGCTGCATGGGTTCCTCAGGAACTGAAGGGGAAGAAACAGTCAAAGGAACAACAGCATTTGACCTTACCGGATAACCAGAGGAGAGGTTTGTCTGTCTTGGCGGCGTTCCCTTAACCTGCGATCAACTCTAATAGCCAAATCTATGGCTTCATCCAGTGGTGGGAGCTGCGTGTCCAACCATCATATACTTGATTGTGTCGGACAGCCTAGAGAAAACTGACTTTTGAGTGCCGGATCATTCCAGCGTGTATGTACTGCCCACCTACGAAACCGGAAGCATACTCCTCAACGTTCTGCGCGTCCTTGACAAGTCCCCTCAATTTGGCTTCAGCAGTATTTTCTAGAGTATGAGACACCCATAGCCTAGAATCTTCCACAGACGTCAAAGCCAGACTATCTTGAGTCAGCCCAAAGGCCCAGGTTTGGGAATCTCCCTGCAACGAGAAATAACAATGCCTACCTTATGGATCTCTGAACCAGAGGAGAAGTACAGTTTACAAGCATTCATGAAGTTTGAAAATTTTTGACGATCCCCCGAGAACTTTTCTGGTAAAGGTACCTTAGGCTCTGTAACAGGAACTGATGGTGGAGGAAGTTGTCGAGCTTCTTGGTGCAGTGAATCTGTCGGTCAGCTGGTTCACTGCACCAGTAAGGAGAAAAAGTTGTTCCTGTAACTTCTCCATAAAAAAGGTATATACTGGCCCGATATAATGTGACGCCCGGAATCCCCAAGTATCCCTTCAGCACAGATACCCCAATCTAACCCCACTTGCTTCACCAATAGCCAAGCCCCCGTTTGCCGGGAGGCTAGTAGCGCCTCACACGGTTGCCCCCTGGACTTAATGTGCAGATATCGGTGCTGAGGCCAGGGATACTCAAGGAAACCAGGAGGCAACTACACACAGGGCACAACTACTCAGAGCAAGGAAGCGTGGAACAAAACCGGAACCCAAATCAGAAACAGGGACTGAGCCAGAAGTCGATACACAGGGAACAGACAACCAGTCGGAGTACAAGGGATAAGGCAAAAGAGTAGTCAAGGCAAGCAGTAGTCAGGGCAGGGCAGCAGCGGATCAGGAACGAGAACAGGCAAAGATCAGGAACCGAGGAAACCGGACAATAATATCACACCACTAGTAAGGGAAACCAATGAAACGACAAGAAAGAACTAGGCAAAATAGGATAGGATAATAGAAATTTGAATTGCCGTCAAAAGGTCCTAGACCAATCAAAAGCAGTGAGGTATTGGCCAATACCGCCTCTGTCCCTCAACTGCTAGACAGCAAGCTAAGGGACAAAAAGGCAACCCGCCGGTTCGTGTGCAAAAGGCAAACAACAGTAGCGAAAGCGAATAGGTTGCGAACGCATGCCCAGAAGCGAAACACCCGAGCGAGGAGGAGGATCGCTGCCGGAATGGGTGTCAGGTAAGTGAACACGCACAGTATGACAGGTTAAAGGACATTATAGTCCTAAATTCTTCCCCCTCCCCCTTACAAGTACCCTGTGTAAGGATCTGAATCACTAAGTACTCACTTTCCTGTACCTGGGTACACTTTCTAAGTCAAGTTACCCAAAGTTTCCTTTGTTACTAATGAACTGGTGGACTGACAATCACCGACTAATGAATAAAAGTGCTGTCAAACACCTGCTAATAAACTGGAGGACTGGCAAACACTGAATTATAAATGGGGAGGCTGACTAACACTGGCGAATGAACTGGAGGCTGACACCATTGCTATTGAAATGGAAGGCTGTCTAACACCAGCTAATGAACTGGAGGGCTGGCAAACACTGGACAATAAACTGTGGGGCTGACTTATACTGCTAATGAAATGGAGAGCTGACAACCCTGTTAATGAACTGGGGGGGCTGACTTACCATGGCTAATAATCTGAAGACTGACAACACTGGCTAATGATCTTAAGGCTGACAACACTGGCTGAACTGGAGGGCTGACAACTCTGCAAATGAACTGGAGGGCTGATGACATTGGCTAATGCCTGAAGGGTGACTAACACTGTCAATGAACTGGAGGGCTGACTGGTAAATGATTTGATGGAGGATGAGTTTCCTGATCCTTGCCCATTTAGAGCTAGAGTTTGCATTGTGCTTTTCAAGTCCATAACTTACTAATAGCTTCTGTTGCAGCCCGAATTTTTAATTGTAAACCAGCCTGGGGGGCATTTGCTCCTCAGCCTACTGGGCCAGTCCTCCCCTGATCCTCTGTAAGCCAGGTACACGTTGTCCAACCCTGAGCCAATATTACTTTCAGGCAGTCTACCAAACTATCTATTTGATGGGATTATGGGGTAACACCAATATGTGGTGGCCTATTAAAGACCACATGATCAGCCGAGATTTATTGACATGGGTGGATTCATTTTTTTTTTAGATAAAAAGTAATTTATGGCATGTGTACCACATAGCCCTATTACCTGCATTGTACTGCATTAAAGTTTTACATGAGCGTAGCGTACCCTGCATGCCGGGATGTAACCGGGCACATGCTGATGACGGAACGCGCCGTCACGTCACACAAGCAGCAGCAAGATTTTTAGACCACCCATTTGGTTTAGCAAACCAAATCTTGTGGGGGTGGTCCTAGAAGCCACATTACCATGGAGGAGGAAGCCAGCAACCAAAAAAACGCTGAAGGTAGGGGTTGGGAAGGGAATAGGGGGGAAAAATGAACAGACATCAGATAATAGCCACAGATAACTAATAACATTAAGTTTAGTTCTTGAAACGTTTCACTAGTCATCCGACTGGCTTTCTCAATTCAGAATGACTTGTACAAGAATCTGTGGCAATTATGTACCCTGGAAAATCCCAATTAGCATATCACAGCCAGGTGTTAAGGGCGTGATTGGATAGTGCTGTGATATATGCTAATTGGGATTTTCCAGGGTACATAATTGCCACAGATCTTGTACAAGTCATTCTGAATTGAGAAAGCCAGTCGGATGACTAGTGAAACGTCTTCAAAACTAAACTTCAGTCCAGTTGATCTAATTGAATACAACAGATATAACATGACCTTGATGAATGAGAACCTTCACAGCAACATAAGTTAGTTTTTAGTGTACATATCCTCTTATTAATTTTTTTTGTCATTTATTAAAAAAATTTTTTTCATTTATTTCAGTTATTTCTCTCCCCAACAGAGCCCTTCTAAGTAATTGTTCAATTCCCAGTGTTTGTGTTATTTTTATCATGGTATGTGGGGCATCAACAAGCCAGCTGGTCTTGGGCAGAAAAAAAATATAATTTGTCCCTGCTAAAAGTCTACCAAAAAATATCCAAACATATGATTTGCAATACAAAATATGTAATTTTAAGCCTCACTAACGAATCTGCAGTAATGTAAAAAGAATTAGCGTGTATTTAAGATAGCGGCCCTGCCTAGTGCCACAATATCTGCACATCTGAACAGAGCAAGCAATGTATTGAAAATGAAGAGTGAATTTCTCTCCATGAGAGAGACATATAATTAAAATGGATATCTTTATTGAGAGATGTTAGTTAAATATGTGTAGATAGGAATAATGAAGTAAGTAGAATTAACATTTATTCTAGAACACTGTAATAAGGGATGGATAAACCCACTGGTTTCATGGAACAGAGCTGTAGACGTTTAGAAGCAGAATTTCTATCTAAATCAAAATACTGTAATGAAATTTTGATTCTGTTGGGTAGGTTAGACACAAAACAACTATAATAACAAAGTCCTGCAGATGGTCTAAGTAGCTGACCTAATGCGTTGAATGGTATAATACGTGAAAAAGATACAATTGAAAAAAAAAAAAGGAGTGCTCCATTTATAAATCTGTACGTCTTTACGTCTTTTTCAAGACGTAAAAATCTAACCTGCCGCCAAATTTACAGACCCGCAACCCTTACTGGCTGGCCCAACCCACACCCGCAGCTTTCTGAACCGCAACCTATTCAAACCTATATTGCATTCCATCTGCATACCCTTTAATATTACCTCTTTAATAGTTACAATTATAGAAAAAAACATAGTGAAAAAACAGTAGGGAGAGGATAATGAAGTGAAACCTGATCTAAGCACAGCTCTGTTCACTGCATTTCTTAATAGTGAATGAATCCTTCACTATCTAAATGCATACACATAGGGCTGACCTGTGACACAATGTGTATGCACACTGTTTCAGGCGATAATCGTGCTGTGTATGGGCACTATTCCAATAATAATATATTGTGTCAATATTATAATTTCCATGTCATGTTGCAGGAACCTCGGCAGGTAATTTGAGTGATCCATGGGCCCTGGAAAAATGAATGCCCTTCTTCACTGTGCTCCATGGTTTGTTTAATGTAATCTGCTCTGTGATGTGCTGGCTGCATAGCTGTGTTGCATATCTCAGAGTTAAGGTGCCCATACATCTATAAGATTTACTTACCCGACCGAGTGCTCACGCGATGTTCATCGATGCTGCCAGAAACGCTTCTCCCGTCTACATTCGACCGACATGCGATCGCAAAATCCCATTCATTTTGCGATTGCATGTCGGTTGAATGTAAAATCGGGAGAAGCGGTTCCGGCAGGATCGAAGGAACATCGCTGAGCACTCGGTCGGGTAAGTCAAATCTTATAGATGTATGGGCACCTTTATTGTCCAACACAAACCTACCCTATTTACCACAAGATGGCAGCACATAGGTCAGATCACATCCCCCAATAACTATACATATATGTATGTATAATTTTATTTATAAAGCGCCACTTGTGTACGCAACGCTGTACATTATAAAATACAAACAAGGGGATAAGTGCAAGCCATTATACAGATAGATAAAAATATTAAATACAATTTCATACATCAGTTAAGAAAGCATATATATATTGTATAAGTGCAACATGCCTCAATACATAGGAATGAGATCCCTGCCCCAAAGAGCTTACAAAATAATTTTTTTTTACGGGTAATGAAACATATGTATACCAAGTCTCAAAATTGTCGTTTCTTTTTTCTGGAACATACATACAAACATACATACATACATTGACACATTGATCACTATTATAAAAGTTGTTTTGTTATGAAGTCCCAGTGAGTGCATTGTACCTATATCAAGCATAATCTGAAGCAAACTGAACCTAGCACACGATGGTGAAGTGGATGCAGCAATCCCAATATCATATCTATCTATCTATCTATCTATCTATCTATCTATCTATCTATCTTCTATATATATATATATATATATATATATATATATGTAAAAAGTTAAAGGACACTCCACCCTCATAATAACATCTTTTAAACAGAATTACCTCTTAAAAATTGTTGATATAGCCTACTTTGACCTCTCAATTCATTACTGTATGCCTGCTATGCTTCTGGATGCCCGTGGAAACAGAGCAATTTAGTGACTGGCACAGAGCCTGGGAATGCTCAGAAGAGGCAGACAGGGGATTAACATTAGTCATTGGCTGTGATGTCAGTTGTTCAAATCCATAACTGACAGTGCTAACTGGAAGAACCAGGAAGCAGAACTAGGGGAAACAGGACATTGTGTAGGATTTCAGGTAACTTATATATTTAAGATTTCAAACTATTACAGTTTAGGGTTTTGGGGGGTGATTTACCTGTAGGTAAGTTTTCATTTCAGGGCTGAACTTGCCCTTTAAAGATCCAAAAATGCTGCTATTCTTTGCATTTGTACCTATTTTGGAATGCAACCAATCCGTATGATATATAAACACCAGTCCACACACTCCTGAGAGGACCGGCACCTCCAGCTAAATGTCCAAAAAATGATCAGTGGCTGTGCTGTACGTGGAGTTTATTAAATCATTGGTGAATCAAACAACGGATTACCATGGGGAGATGCGGTCAGTGTCCCTGATGTGTTTCTCCACAGGAACTTTCAGCATATATTGCAGTTGCATAACACCAAAAGTTTTTATTCTGCTTGCATGCGCTCTTTAATAAGATGTTAGAAATACGATTTCTGAAAAGTTTTGAAAATTAAAAAAATTGTAAACAAACCCATAGAAGTCAGGGTAGAGATAATTTTGATCATTTCTGCCTTGGTGTCAAATATTCAAAGTTTCCTAAGTTTTCAAAAGTTCTGTTTCGAAATTTCAGAAAGTTCCAGGGAACTTCAAAAGCAGCAATTTCTAATTGGAACCGGGTTCAAAACAAACCAAAACCCATCCTTACTCTTTAAAGGGCTTGACCACCATTAAATCAAAAAACTGGTCATTGTCTCTTACCTGATCCCAACCCCAACTGATATATACAGCACATTCTTAGATGCATTACCAACCAGATACTTAAGGATAATTATTGCCTCCATTGTGGCAGAGAGCCATCCCCCCTTCTTTCCTCCCAACCTCCTGATCCCCTATGGCTCCCTAATCCCCTAGCATTAAAAGACCTTTCTGTAGTATAGGGCACCCCAGTTCACCCCCAACCACTGTTGCATAGCCGGCAGCCGCGTCTAAGAGCGGCATTCTTGTAAGTATAATTCTTGTGATTATTTTACAAAACTAACTCGACTGGTTGGGGGTGGGCTGGGGTGGATACACCCTCTATGAAATCCTGGATGAGGTTGTATAGCTGACTGTCAACATTGTATTATTTATTTATATTATATATACACAGGAGTGATAGTTCCATATATTCATAATATAGATTAATTGTTCAATTGCCCATACATTGTCCAATGTTTCGGGTCCCTCTACTGTAGTAAAGGGAGGAGTAATTTAAATTTTCCGTATTGCCCAATAGGTCCCTATACCAACAACATTCACATATTTGTCAGATCCACATTAGTGTCACAGCTCTGACTTTAAAAGACACTATGGTAATGTATTGCAAATTTGGATTTTTCAGTAAAACAAATTTAGGCTGGATACACAAGGACAAATTTTCTGCCCTGACCATTTACCCGCTTCAGATTGGTTAGCCGGGACGAAGCACTGTTAGTCTCAGCAAATGTCTCCTATGGGAAAACACAATCAGAGGTGATTTTCGAACATGACAGATTGCCTGTCATTCCTTTTCAGGGTCTGGTAAGACTGGCAACATTCGCCGCTAAAATCACCTCAAATTTTGCCTGACAGGCTGATACAGGGAAATATCGGCCAGTTGACAGAAAAATCTGTTTGTGTGTACCCACCCTCATTGATTTTATTTTATAACAAAAGTAAATGTGATATCTGTATTGGCTACTGTGATAATACATGGCAAGTAGAGAATATATATAATATTATGATCCAAATATAATAGAACGCATGGATGTATTCGTTCATGAACCTCCTTCTGTTCTTGTTCGTGGTCACCCATTAAGGAATTCCCCCCAAGCCTTAGGATTAATAGCACCCTGGCAAGATTTGTTACTGGAGCCTAAACCCCCCAAAACACTCCCCTGGGCACGCACAATATGCTGTTGAATACTGCTTGCCTTGGCCTGCTTCAAATCAAGTTCCCCACCTCACTTACTGTCTTTCAGTATCTTCAGTGTGTGTTTGTATATATGGTGCTGTATCATTACATAACATGTAACATACTAAATGCACAGAAAGAAAAGCACACATCCAGACAAGTAAGTAAGGCTTATGTGTGTTGGGGCTTTGTCTGTGGAATGGTGCTGATACATATATTTGATCTGCAGGATCGTAACTGGAGCATGGCACTGGACAAAATACTCCGCTGGCACCCCCCATGATAATACAACCTGTGTGGTCGCTCATAACAAAGGCCGGCCCTGATCCCCCCCACCCCTTGAAAATCTGCCTGTCGCCCTGCCCTGATAACACAATTGCCAGAGATTTACATATAGGAAATTTGGATTAGTGTGCACAATGAGATTAAACATACCCTATATACTCGAGTATAAGTCGATCCGAGTATAAGTCGAGGTACCTATTTTTACCTAAAAAATTTGTAAAACTGACTGACTCGAGTATAAGTCGAGGGTAGAAATTATCACAACTACTGCCTTCTAAATCTGTGTTGTTTTTAGGCTTTAGTTGCCCTTTAAATGGACAGCAGAATTCCCATACATGAATCCCATACAGTAATAGCCAAATCCAGTACCAGTAACCTCCAATTCTTTGGCACTCCAGATGTTTGGAAACTACAACTCCCAGCATTTTGTTGCTGGGAGTTTCAGTTTCTAAACATGTGGAGTGGCAAGGTTCAGTAAACTTAATTAAGCTTACCATCATTTACAATTCTCCTTACCCCCATATAGTAAGGGCCCTCTGACCCCCATATAGTAAAGCGCCTCTTGACCCCCCATATAGTAAAGACTCTCTGACCCCAATATTTAAAAATGTCCCCTGAGATTTGTAGTTTCAAGCTGTCCTTTGCACTGTACTAGCAGCTATTTTTTGCCCCAAACTGAGGAGACCCATCAGATTTACAGCATCCAGTCACTGTGCTGAGTGAGTCCAGCACCAAATACAGGAAGCAGGAAGTGTAAAGCAGATCAGCTCCTGTAACTTTCTATGCAGGTTAACACAGCCCCCCTACTGTTTACTATGTGCAATTGCAGAATTTGGATCTAAATTAGGACTTGACCCGATAATAGTCGAGTTTAGGTTTTCAGGCTTTCAAGCCTGAAAAATTTATACTTATACTCAAAAATTTATACTTATACTCAAGTATATACGGTACATTAAATGCACCTTTAGAAATGAGTAAGTAAACAAGGTTGGTAAAGGTCTAAAAATAATTCACATTTTGCATGTGGACATAGCACAGAGAAGGTTGGAAGGCTTTTCATTCATGTGATCATGAAAGATCACATGCAAAATGTTGAATTATTTTTAGACCTTTACCACCTTGTTTACTTCCTCATTTCTAAGGTGCATACACACGTGCAATCACAGGGGCCGACCGGCACACGCACAATCGTGCCATGTATAGGCTTTTTGTCGGGGGTCGTTGATGATCTGCATGGAGGATCGGGGGAAACAAACCTGACCGCACAGCCGATAATCATCCGAAACGCCCGTGCATACACATCACACGTCAGCTCCGTGATCCCATGTGTGATGAGGCTTTAAACTGGACAGGTAATATGAAAATAAATAGATGGAAAAAATCAGATAAAGCAATGGAAGACTTTTGGGGCATATTTTAAAGTTTGTTACATTTTTGCCACCGTTGTCACTAAATTTGGACTTGTGGTAATTTAGAAGCCACAACAACTGGCAGCGAAAAGCTATACCTGCAAGGCCACTATTTTGCTTATCGATGTGGTAACCGCTCGATCATATTAACAAAAGCATTCCTTGCGTTTAGTTTCACCCATTTAATTTAAAGTCTGAGGTGATGAAACATTTAAGTCCCATAATCTAGTCGGTCAGTGGTTCTTGGAGGTGCCAGTATATTGTGGAGTGTTTCTCAATACTAATAAGGGTCCAGGAGGGTGTTAGACTTTTTTCAGCATTTACTTGATTACGGCTTTTACCAAGATTGCTGTTTTCTTTTTTTAGCACAATACAGTATTAAACGCATGAATACAGTGATGTGCGCTGGTGATATTGCCGTATTCATTGTGTTAAGTTCTGTATCGTTTGGCTTTATAAATAAGGCAAAAATATTGATCTTTGCCATGGTGATGTCAGCGATAGCAAAACGGCGAAATTAGCCAACCCCCTTTGTTCTTATATTTAACCGCGGCAGAGAATCCCTCTAATTAACCTTGCATTTTATTGCTGATATCATTCCAGGTGTCAGGACTTCACTGACAGTTTTTTAAAAGACACACCTTCATTGCCCTTTTATCTCATAAACATGTGCTGATCTGTCATCGCTGTCCATAGCAGCAGCTTCTGTTGTCTACTAATTCTTGCACTGTTCAAACAGTGTCTGTGTTTTGCTTATCTCTAGACGAGTTAAGTACTGTTCAGCTATTCTTAGAACAAGGCTACATCATTTTATAACCCAGCACCATTGTTTTTTCTTGTTAACATTCTAGTGTATACAGATAAGAACTCTGCAAAAGCCACACAATACGTGGAATGTAGCACAATTTGGCTAATGCCTGCATTATATACAAGTACCAATCACTTCAGCTAGCTACATACAGTACCAATAAAGGGCTGATTCCATAAGTACCAATGGGATGAGCCCTTTATCAGCTACATGTGTGTTATGTAAGTTACTCTGTCTTTGTGGGCAGTGCTGGGCACAACTTATCACACTTAACAGTGTGATCTTCTATGTCCACCATACGCGTGGGCTGGCCATGATGTCTTTTTTCTATGAACCAACCTGTGTGGGCTAGGTGTGAGGTCATCTTACATGTAACAGTCTGTTTGGGATGGAGGTGAGGGTATATTGTATGTATCAGCTTGTGTGGGTGGCCATGATGACATCCAGTATGTACCAGCCTGTGGGGCTGGGAGGAAGGCATCAAATATGTACAGTCTGGTGTGGTTTGGGGAAGAGGGGGCATCATATTGTTAACAGTCTGTGTGGGCTGGGTATGAGGGCATCTTATATGTACCAGTCTGTATTGGCTGGGCATAAGGCATTTAAGTCTACAATAATCATTTATAAGTTCACAATAATGCACGTCTGCTCGCTCTGTGCATGGGTGTTGCACTTCCACAATTGACCCTAGTAGTGCATGCAATACAGACCAAAAATGGTGATCGCATGCACTCCAATAACACTGAAACGCATCGCATGTAGTGGGGGCCGGTCCCATAGGCTATCACATGCCTGCACTCCCACTAGCACATCGGGTCGCAAACTGCAATCCAAAACGCGCTAGGGGAGTACCCTAAGAGTTTGAGTCTTAAAGGGAAAGGTGGCATCCCCAGTAGAATCAAACCGACCACTTTACAAGGTACACTTATAAAAACAAAACAGCTCAGAGCTGCAGGTGCAGCATATTGACTTGAACATGGTCTCAACACAGCTCTGTGCAATGCATTTATAGGCCACCTTTGCCTTTAAGAACCAAACACGTATTAAACTACATGTTGCAGTGCTAAGTACCATTGCATTAAATAAAAATGTATCAGCCTGCATCATGCTTCTAAAGGAATACAAAGAACCTTTTTTGTGTAAATATTTCATGCCTATTTAATAAAAAATTCTTAAAATCTGATTGGTTGGGGCAAATTTGCACCATTTTTAATGATAAGAACTTTTAATAAATAGCCTGTTATGTATTCGGGCAAAGGTGGGAACCCTAGTTGTAAGAGGGTTTTTGTTTTATGCAAAACTTCCCACAGGCAGCCCACCTGCTGAATTATTTTTATACACATATTTGCATCCCTCTAACATACCCATTTAATTGGCATTCCCTCCAATAATTCCTATTAATTGTACTTTATAGAAACAACATGGTGCAGAGCTGCAAGTGGCATACCCTCCAACATTCCCTTTTAATACGTACTCTTATTGAACATGGGGCAGTGCTGCAAGTGGAGATAATATAATGACCTTGATCTTAGCACAGCTCTAAGCTTTCTTAGCTTAGCTCTATACTACAGGTTGTTGTTTTTATACGACAGCAGAATTAAAAACACACTCTTCCTACCCTCCACATTCCCTTCAATAAGGTATACTGATAAGAAAAGCATTGCACAGAATGATGTGCTAAGATCAGGTTCACTATCCTCCCCCTACGTTCTGCACCATAAAAACACACACTTCCTACCCTCCAACATTCCCTTTAAAAGCTACACCTTACACTAATATTGTTGCAGCTGACAGGGAGAGCTAGAGACCTTCACACTACAAGGCCATATTTATAAAGGTATCGTACACTTTTTTTAGGGATCTTATGGCGATCGTTAATATATGATCGCTATCAGGAATCTTATAATGTATGATAGTGAACGTAAATCTATGACTGCCCATATAATATCATTATGGTAGTTTACAGCGGTATACTACTGCCACAGTCGTACAGTAATGTAAACCCACAGTATCGCAAGTTTTAAATATGGCCCTCGATAGTTTTATGGTTTTGTAAACACAAAAAGACATACCCCCTCACCAGACAGGTACACCACCTACTGATCTACTTATGCCCAGGTACACACACCTACTGATCTACTTATCCATTACAATGGCAGTCATACTTAAAGGGTAACTAAAGTAAAAAAACTAATTTAGATTTATCCTCAATAAAAAATAGTTTTATGGTTGTAAACACGTTTTATCTTCCGCTTTTTTGGACTGTATCTTCTCCCACAGTTTTGAGCTAGGATAGGATAGGAGAAGTGTGCTATCTTCTAGCTGGAATCTCAGTCGGAAGCGTTATGCGTTATCGCGAATTTCCAGACATTTTTTCCCATAGACTATAATGGTAACAATCCTCAAATGTGGATATTTCAAAACAGCTTTTTTTTTTTTCAACCCCCCTCACAGACCCTGGTACACCCACCTACTGACCTACCTTTCCATTCCCATGGAAGCCATATTAAAGGGTAACTAAAGTCAAAAAACTAATTTAGATTTATCCTCAATAAAAATAGTTTTATGGTTTATAAACACAAAAAAACAGACCCAGGTACACACACCTACTAATCTACTTATCCATTATGTGGCAGCCATATTAAAGGGTATAAATAAAAAAAAACTATTTAGATTTATCTCAATAAAAGATAGTTTTATGGTTGTAAACACAAAAAAGACATACCCCCTCAACCAGACACAGGTACACCCACCTACTGATCTACTTATCCATTATGGTGGCAGCCATATTAAAGGGTAACTAATGTCAAAAAAACAATTTAGATTTATCCTCAATAAAGATAGTTTTATGGTTGTAAACACAAAAAAGACATACCCCCCTAACCAGGCCCAGGTACACACACCTACTGATCTACTTATCCTTACAATGGCAGCCATACTTAAAGGGTAACTAAAGTAAAAAAAGTAATTTAGATTTATCCTCAATAAAATATGTTTTATGGTTGTAAACACAAAAAGACATACCCCTCAACCAGGCCCAGTACACACACCACTGATCTACTTATCCATTACATGGCAGTCATACTTAAAGGGTAACTAAAGTAAAAAAACTAATTTAGATTTATCCTCAATAAAAAATAGTTTTATGGTTGTAAACACAAAAAAGACAACCCCCTCAACCAGACACAGGTACACACCACCTACTATCTACTTATCCATTATGGTGGCAGCCATATTTAAAGGGTAACTAAGTCAAAAAAAACAAATTAGATTTATCCTCATAAAGATAGTTTTATGGTTGTAAACACAAAAAAGACATACCCCTCACCACCCCAGGTACACACACCTACTGATCTACTTTCCATACAATGGCAGCCATACTTAAAGGGTAACTAAAGTAAAAAAAGTATTTAATTTATCCTCAATAAAAGATAAGGCACAGCTCTTTTACCTCCCATTCTTCAATAGAACTGGATTCCCAAATGTTGAAATACGTGTGGAGATACCCTTTAAATCAGTGAGGGGAGCTACAATGGACGAGATATTCTTCATTGAATCGAGCGAGCGGGTAAGTTTCTTACCTTCTCTCCTGGTTCCTGTTTGTTCTATTGAAGAACGGAAGGTAATGCACAGCTCCTTTACCTCCCGTTCTCCAATAGAACTGGATTCCCAAATGTTGAAAATACGAGTGGAGATACCCTTTAACCCGTAAGGGAGCAGATCCTTCTCATTGGTCAGAACAAGCCCACCTAGCTTTTAAAAAATTAAAAGAGATGTTTTGTTCAGCTCCAATTCTGGTCCACCCTGACCCTTCTCACCCCTTTATTCTTGAAGTTGATGCTTCGGAAATTGGTATGGGGGCTATATTGTCACAATATTCTGGCATCCCTGAACATTTGCATCCTTGTGCTTTCTTTTCTAAAAACATTTCTCCATCTCAATGTAACTATGACATAGGCAACAGGGAACTGTTAGCTATTAAGTTAGCCTTTGAAGAATGGAGACACTGGTTAGAAGGGGCAAAACATCCTATCACAGTATTTACTGACCATAAGAATTTAGAGTACATAGGAAATGCTAAACGTTTAAATCGTAGACAAGCCCGTTGGGCATTATTCTTTTCCAGATTTAATTTTCAGATTACATATAGGGCCGGCTCTAGGAATGTAAAAGCAGATGCCCTCTCTCGTAGTTTCCTAGAATCCAAGTCATACCGTATATACTCGAGTATAAGTCGATCCGAGTATAAGTCGAGGTACCTATTTTTACCTGAAAAATTTGTAAAAACTGATTGACTCGAGTATAAGTCGAGGGTAGAAATTATCACCACTACTGCCTTCTGATTCTGTGTTGTTTTTAGGCTTTAGTTGCCCTTTAAACGGACAGCAGAATTCCCATACATGAATCCCATACAGTAATAGCCAAATCCAGTACCAGTAACCTCCAATTCCTTGGCACTCCAGATGTTTGGAAACTACAACTCCCAGCATGCTTTGTTGCTGGCAGTTTCAGTTTCTAAACATGTGGAGTGGCAAGGTTCAGTAAACTTTTAATTAAGCTTACCATCATTTACAATTCTCCTGAACCCCATATAGTAAAGGGCCCTCTGAACCCCATATAGTAAAGCGAACTCTGATCCCCATATAGTAAAGGATTCTCTGACCCCAATAGTTAAAAATGTCACCTGAGAGTTGTAGTTTCAAGCTGTCATTTGCACTGTACTAGCAGCTGTTTTTTGCCCCAAACTGAGTAGACCCATCAGATTTACAGCATCCAGTAACAGTGCTGAGTGAGTCCAGCAGGCAGAATACAGGAAGCAGGAAGTGTAAAGGCAGATCAGCTCCTGTAACTTTCTATACAAGTTAACACAGCGCCACCTACTGGTTACTATTTGTAATTGCAGAATTTGGATCTAAATTAGGACTTGACTCGAGTATAAGTCGAGGTTAGGTTTTCAGGCTAATTTTAAAGCCTGAAAAATTTGACTTATACTCAAGTATATGGTATTCTGAATTGTCCCCTGAGCCTATTGTTCCCACTCATTGTATTCTTGGTGCTCTGACTACTAACCAAATGTTTTCTGACTTTTCCTCTTCTCTCTCCCCTTTCCAGTCTGAATCTCCTCCTGGGAAACCTAGTGGTCTTCTTTTTGTACAAGCCATTCTTCGTCAGAAAAAATTTGCTGACCGTCATCGTTCCAAAGAGATTGAATACTTACCGGGAGATTTGGTTTTCATCAACTCATAACATTCCTTTACGCCAACCCTCTGCTAAACTCGGTCCTAAATTTATTGGTCCATTTCCAATCATCCAAAAAATTAATGAAGTTGCTTACAAAGTTTCTCTACCTCAGTCCCTAAGAATTAACAATTCCTTCCATGTTTCTCTTCTTAAACCAGCCGCTAATATTGTTCTTACTGCTGATCCTCCACCTCCTATTGAAGTCTCTGGTGAAGCTGAATTTGAAGTGGAGAAGATTTTGGATTCCCATTGGATTTGTAAGTCCCTTCAATATTTAATTGATTGAAAAGGATATGGGCCTGAAGAAAGAAGTTGGGTACCATCACACAGGATTCATGCTCCAGAGTTGCTCAGGAAATTCCACTTGAACATCCCCAAAAACCTGGCTTTAAGGGTCCAGAGGCCTCAGGGGGGGGGGTGGTAATGTCAGTGTTCACTTACCTGACACCCGTTCCGGCGGCGAAACTCCTCCTCCTCGCTCGGGTGTTTCGCTTCCGGGCACACGTTCACAACGTATTCGATTTCACTACTGTTGTTCGCCTTTCGCGCACGAACCGGCAGGTTGGCTTTTTGTCCCTTAGCTTGCTGTCTAGCAGTTGAGGGGCAGAGGCAGTATTGGCCAATACCTCACTGTTTTTGATTGGTGTAGGACCTTTTGAGCGGCAAGGCAAATTCAAATTTCAATTATCCTATCCTATTTTGCCTAGTTCTTTCTTGTCGTTTCATTGGCTCTTGTCTCCTATTTAGCTTCCTGTCCTTGCCTGCCTCATTGCCCGATATAGTTTGTGGTTTCCCTTACTAGTGGTGTGATATTATTGTCCGGTTTCCTCGGTTCCTGATCTTTGCCTGTTCTCGTTCCTGATCCGCTGCTGCCTGCCCTGACTTCTGCTTGCCTTGACTACTCTTTTGCCTTATCCCTTGTACTCCGACTGGTTGTCTGTCCCGTGTATCGACTTCTGGCTCCGTCCCTGTTTCTGCTTTTGGGTTCCGATTTTGTTCCACGCTTCCTAGCTCTGAGCTAGTTGTGCCCTGTTGTTAGTTGCGCTCCTGGTTTTCTTGAGTATCCCCGGCCTCAGCATAGATATCTTGCACTTTAAATCCAGGGGGCAACCGTGTCCGGTGAGGCGCTACTAGCCTCCCGGCAAACGGGGGCTTGGCTATTGGTGAAGCAAGTGGGGTTAGATTAGGGTATCTGTGCTGAAGGGATACTTGGGGATTCCAGGGCATCACACATACACTTGAAAATGTTACTGGCAACAATGTAAAATGGGAATAGTGGTCTTAAAAATGGGCGTAACTTAACTAAAGTGTGTGACCTTAACAAAGTGGATGTGGTTAATAGTGTTGCAATCTATCGTAAAAGGGACACTTGGTTGTATTTGCCCCCCCTGGCTAAAAGGTCCCAGTCCTCCTCTGCAGAGGATGGAGAAAGATGAAAGTCTAATTGGTGGAATGAGGAAAGCAGAAAAAATTGAGAAAATGAAGGTGAATTGGGATGAAGAGCAAAAGAACTAGACAGGGGTGTTTTTGGTCACAAGGTAACCTGAAGCGTTTGACTTAAGTGCAAGATTCCAACCTAATAGCAAGGAATAGTGGGGATGTGGGGGTGACAGGAAGTCTCTTCTGCAAACAAAAACACTACATGCCACTTGTCAGAAACTAGCTTAATTCACATTGCTGTAGATCCCACTTAGTGGAACAATTCAGTAATAAGCAATGGCAGGTACTACAGCACTAAGCTTGATGGTTTTTTTTTTAACAGTTGTACGACTGGAGATTGCAGATTCCTATTAATTCCTACCACATTGTGTGTTTCTTTAAAGCTGATTAGAAGTCAGATGAGATAACCTGCAATCTGTAGAAGAAAACTAATCCACTAAGTAGTTCCTATTGATCGGTAATAAGAGAATGGAACATTCACTAAAACAGTAAGCAATATTGTCTTGTTCTATGTATTAAACATTTCTGTTGCACTAAGCACTTTTATAAGGTCAGTACAATTATGCTCTTACCCTTTTATCTGATGGAGCTCTTAAAGTGTCTAGGCATATTTATTGCTAATTTTAATTATACATACCGAGTATATTGTCCTATTCATTTATGTAACAACAAAATGTCTACCAAAGCAAACACCTTGTTTTTTTGTATTACAATTTTATGTTATAATGATAAAAAAAATAAACAATGAATTAAAACAATAAAAAAATAAAAGATATGCACATTTTATAGCACGGTATATATACTGTATCTTCAATATGTTAGCAAAAGTGTACCCATTAGGCACATCCACATTTATTGTAAACTTACTATCTATACAAAAAAGGCAGAAATAAATCTAAATCCTAGAAATCCCAATTGCATTAGTGTGCACAGCATTACTGAATTGGTGTCCTCTTATAGTTGCATAACACCAAACATTTTTATTTTTTACGTGGCACCTTCTGTAATATATGGGACATTATATGACATGTGTCCACACAGTGCCCCTTGTGATGTGCCAACCCAGTGTCCCTAGTGATGGCGCCCACCCAGTGCCCCTAGTGATGTGGCCATCCAATGTCTCTATTGATGGTGCCCACCTTGTGCCACCTAGTAATGTCTCTATTGATGGTGCCCACCTTGTGCCACCTAGTAATGGTAGCCTATACATTTTATACCAGGAGATCTATGAGTCTATGATTACAGTGCCATTGCCCCTCCCCCATCAGGTGCTCCAATACCGGATCACACCAAACACCCGGTTTCTGATGGATCTGTCAGGCTCTAGTTCTGCAATCCCCATTACCCAGACTTTTGCTCGAGCGGAGGTTGCATTAACCCCCCAAACACCCATATGCAGATATGTCCTAGGATCAGTGTTGCTAGATTTTTGCAGCAGCGGGGGGCACATTAGGAGGTGGGGTGAAGGGGATGGTGGGCGGGATGGAGAGGCGGAATTAGCTGCTTTCTGAGGTGGGGCTGCCAGAGCCGTTTCTAGAATGCAATTTCAGCCCTTATTGTGGGACTCGAGATTTTGTCCCTGCAGTTGGGATGATTCCATCCAAATAGGGAAAACTGCCAACCCTGCCCTGGGGGTAATGACCGGGCCCTTGGAAAGCCATTGGCTAAACTGTCTGGAGACACCTACAGTGACTTCTTCTGGAGACAGGCGGGTAACGTGGTGGTGGCAGACCCCACTTAAAAGAAATAATTAAGGTGAAGGAGAATGGGGAGTCCCTGCACATGCATCTCCAGAGATAGACCACAGCATACACTGTGGCTTAATGGCCCGCCCTTTAAGGGGACGCACCATTTCCCCATACTCTCTGTCAAATGCCTGGGTGGGGGTCTCGCAGGTGCTGAGAAGTATATCTATTAAATTAAGTTGCACACATCCCTATGGTAAACTGTCTGTTACAAGTTGTTGTGCAAACTAACCTACATTCTTGTCAGAAAGCTATGACAAAAAAGTAGGCTTCTGTACAATGCCTAGTGTATAGTAATTTTTTGTGATTAGCTAAGACTGCCACGTGTTTTACAAACAGCACATAATTGGGTGAAATACTGAAACCTAATAGTCATTAAAGTTTCTGAAGGTTAGTATTTATTTAAACACATGAAAGCGTTTTATCAGTGATGGAGGTAAAGCTACGACCTTCTATTTTGACTATTTCATTTAAAACAGGCTTACCAGCTCTGTAAGCACTTTTGCAAATTCATATATATCTTTATAACCTACCCCTGTAGTGGATTTCTATGGGAGGAACTGTAAGATTATAGCCTTATAATCTTACAGTTCCAGGAGGAGAAGGAAAATAGAAGCCACAAAGGGGTAGGTTATAATAAATAATGCACCCCCAACTGTAAATTAAAGGGATATTAGAAGTCACCTTGGAGTTCCGTGCCCTGTATAAAAGGTACTCGGCCTGCGGCCTCGTTCTTTTATATGGTCACGGAACTCCTCGGTGACTTCTAATATCCTTATAATTTACAGTTGGGGGGTGCATTATCCACTATATAATACATAAGGCTCTGGCATTTGAATGGGGAGGTGCAGTGGCGAGAATCTATATAATCAGTCACTCAGTGATGTCACTGAGTGGCTTCCTGTAGTCCACTGCCCCTCCCCATTTCTCTCTCCCTGCCTGTATTAGTAATGGAGATAAAAAGCTTGTTTTTGGACACTGACTGAATTACTGTGCTGATAAGGGGGAGTGAGTGGCCGAGTCAATTATGAATCACAGGAATGTGCTTGCTCCTCCTTATCAGCACAGTAATTCAGTCAGTCAGTGTAACGAACCGGAAGCGCACCGGGTGAGAGACAATGTTTATTCTATTCTTTTAGTTTGAGATAGAAATGGCAGTTAACTATTTGTATGTACAAAAACAGGCTTGTTATCTACATTACGCTACCTACAGAATAATATACGGATATTACTTCAACTCTGAGTTCCCTGACCTCAATAAAAACACTCGACCTAACAGCCTTGTGTTTTTATATGGTCAGGGAACTCCTCGGCGGCGTAATATCCTTATATTACATTGTAGGTATCTTATTATCCCTTTTATCCGGACTGTGATTTAGGGCCTGCTGGGGGTGTGCCCTTTAAGGATTGGTTCACTGCAACACGTGTAATTTGGCAAGGGAGGTGTGAGTATAAATGAGCATTGAATTGTATGCACAGATTTTGGCTTGCCAAAAAGTTACCTTGGTTTAATAAATTTACTGTATGCAAGACCCTGGAGTGCACCGTGAATACTTACCCCCCCCCCTCTCTCTCACTCTTTACTAGCGGTTCCAGATGTTTTGCCACAAGGAAAACGTTGCATGCAGCATTTTCCTAGCAGCAATGCTAAGAAACCTCCAGTAACAATGTGGTCAGAACAACAACCAGTCATTCTGTGAAAGTATCGTGTGAATCAATATTATAAGGTATAGAAGATGAATACTATTCAGAGGCAAGAGAGTGGCTCAGTGATTAGCAGAGAAGCCACAGCTCTATGTGCTGACATACCATCCAACAGACAACATAGAATCTCTTATGGTGTGTATTCTTCCTTTAGATATTTACAATATTATGTATGACTAGGATGTGCTGTTTTGTTTGTCACAGCATATGTATTCTTTATTAATCTCAAGCAAAAACTAATAGTCAGGCAAATCCCACTGATAAGTATAACTGCAAATAACAGGAAATTGTTCACACCATTTTTGAATAAGGCCAACATTTTTTTTCCCATAAGGCTCTAAACAAATAAGATTGTGATTAACAGTAAAAGAAATGGCAAGCACTGTAAACATCAATTCTATTTGCAGACTGCACGTGACATTGCTTGTGAAACTGACTACTCCATACTCTAGACTACAGGAAGGAAACACGGGTGAGGCAGGTTAAACCCTTTTCTCTTATTAAATAAGGAAAACAGTTAAGCGGACTGAAAGGACAACAAAATGTACATATTTTTTATCAGAAACCTATTGTTTTGAAATAATAGAAAATGTAGCTAAGAACAAGGACTTTAATTTACAAGAGTATTTAAAGGGATCTTAACAGGAAAGACCTGCACGGCTTGTGACAGGAAGATGCTATAAATAGTTCTGTTCATTTTCTCTTGTTTACATATGATTATTGAATTTTTCTTCAATGTATGGAGCCCCAGCTGGATGAATCAGCAGTAACATTAGCTAAAGCAAACCCTGCCACCACTTGAAATGAGCTTGGAAACATGCCTATTTCAGTTCAGCATTCCCTGAATGGACGTCCAGATGTTCACAAGGAATTAAACACCAACAAATGGTTTCTCAGGAGTAGAAAAAGATATTCAGCCATTTAATGGAATGTACTGCATTTGTGATGATAGACACACATCTCTGAGAGAGAGGCTTACAGATTCTGTATACGTTTAACTCACTGTATTTGTGAATTGTATTTGCACCCCATCCTTAAGCTGGGTACACACGATGAGATATTTCGGTCCGATCGACCGATAGTTCAGTGTATCGGTCGATCGGACCAAAATTATCGCATCTGAATGCTCCCATGTCCGACCGACCGTGCATCCGAATTGGACGAAAGGACGATCGGACATAGTGGAAAACCTTGTCCGATCGTGCAGTCCTCTATGGACCGCACGATCGGTCGCGGTAACTATCGGACGCGGCTGCTTTGCCGCGACCGACTCCTTCCTCCTGGCCGATCGGTCAAAAGTATCGAACGGTCGGTCAGGAGGAAAAATCGCTAGGTGTGTACCTAGCTCAGGGCCGCCATCAGACTTTCCTGGGCCCCATACTGGGTACATTTCTGGGCCCCCCATAGCACGAACCAACTCAGACAGTCCATACCTCCCAATATTTTAAAACGCAAAAGAGGGACCCATGGGGAGAAGAGAAGCGGCAAATGCAGATTTTTCCCCACAATCACTTTAAGACCACCCCCACTTTGTTAAGGTTACACACATTTAAAGACCATTATTCCCATTTTACATTGTTGCCTGCAATTTATATTCAACTAGACATTAAGCCCATTAAATTAACGGGCCAAGACATGCTCTACCTCCCCAACGCACACCCAGACCGGTAAATATAAAATGTACCCGTGTCCCGCACACACACTTAAGATGCCCTCATGCCCAATGGGCACAGACTGGTATATAACATACCCATATACACTCGAGTATAACCGACCCGAGTATAAGCCGAGGCACCTACTTTTTACCTCTAAAAAGGCGTAAAAGTGATGACCGAGTATAAACCAGGGTGGAAATAGACCACAACTGCCTTCTGATTCTGTATTGTTTTAAGGCTTTAGTTGCCCTTTAAATGGACAGCAGAATTCCCATACAGTAGTCACATACAGTAATGGGAATGCTGCTGTCCATTTAAAGGGCAACTAAAGCCTCAAAACAATACAGAATCAGAAGGCAGCAATAGATATCATCCTCCTTCTGATTCTGTATTGTTTTTAGGCTTTAGTTGCCCTTTAAATGAACATCAGAAGTCCTATACAGTAATAACCATACTGGATTTGGCTATTACTGTATGGGAATTCTTATGTCCATTTAAAATGCAACTAAAGCCTCATTCCTTGGCACTCCAGATGTTTGGAAACTACACCTCCCAGCATGCTTTAGTTGCTGGGAGTTATAGTTTCAAAACATCTGCAGTGGCAAGGAATAGCCACTGCAGGAATTACTCTACTTCCCCCCCTTCTGAGTTCCCACAGTTGCCTTCTGCTACCTGCTCCACATGTTCCCCTGCAGGCTGCTCTGGATCCTCTTCTCTGCTCCGGCGGCCACATGCTCCACTTTCCTCTGCTGGCTGAGGTCACTACTCAGCGCCGGGAAGTGACATCAGCCAGCAGAGGATGCGGAGCGCGCTTCCGCCGGAGCAGGTAAGTGTTTGACTCGAGTGTAAACCAAGACTCTTTTTTAGGCTATTTTTTTAACCTGAAAATCTCGGTTTATACTTGAGTATATACGGTACCTTTAAGCCAAGCCCACACAGACTGGATCCCATATTAGACCCCATATTATATTCTACATCAGTGTTGCTTAAAACGTATTTCTATTGATATATTCACCCCTTTCTTCATGCTCAAATTCTTACACCTACCCACTTGTGCACTGTCTGGAAAAAGGTTGCCACTATTGCCACACAGCATGGCAGCTCCACACTCTGTCCTGCCTATATCCATATTTCTATCTCAGATCGCAGCTCCACACACCATCTCTATCCTGTCTATATCCTGATAATAGAGATGGTGTGCTGCAATCATGCAATGTGACAGACACAGAGATAGAAATTTGCATATGGGCAGGATAGGGATGGTGTGAAGTTGCCATACTGCTATATAAGACACAATCTCTATCCTGCTTATATCCATATCTCCATCTCAGTGTGGAGCTGCCATAGTGCTATGTGACAGAGATGGAGATATGTATATAGGCAGGATAGAGATGCTGTGGAACTGCCATGCTGCCCCCATGGGGTAGGTAATAAAGCCCAGTAGCCCTATTAGGCTATTACCTACCCCATGTGCAGTGCATGCCTTAGTAGCAGAATGCAAACAAGGCATGCTGGGAGTTGTAGTTTCTTAACATGGGAAGTTACAAGGTTTTCCATCACTGCTATATAGGTTCTGGCCCCAGCAGCCCCATAAAGGAAGTTTATCAGTCCCTGTACACAGCAGTAAGACAGAGGGTAACAATGCCCCCCATGGACTCTCACAAACAGAAATGGGTTCAGTATAACTTACAGTTACTCCCTCCTGCTCTCTATGGAGATCACAGCACAGAAGATACAAGTTCAGGGGAGGGGAGGGAGGGGGTGGAGCCACATAGACAGAAACACCCTGTTTGTCTTCTCTGTCTAGGAATGGAGTGAATTCCTAGTGGCTGAATTCAGTATTGCAGAAAAAAAAAATTTCTTCCTTTCACTCTCTGGGCCCCTTTCCATACAGGAGTAACCCCTGTACCCCCCTGATGGCGGCCCTGACCTAGCTTAAGGGTAACTTATTGAGCATTGATATCTGGGCTGTGCAATCGAATGTTTCCAAGCCCTTCAGTCCTTTTTGCCTATTTTTTGTAAAATGGTACTCAGGAAACGCAGTAATTTTTTTGCCACTTTAAGCTTCGTACACACGTGTGATCACAGGCCTGATCAGCAATGCACGATTTTGTACAGTATGGCCATTTTGGATGATTATTGTTTAATGTATGGGTATCATCAACGAGAATGAATGGCTGTAGCACCTAAACAAAAGTGTCATTATTTTTGGACGTCACGCAGGCCTTACAAAATCAGTGTAGGGTGGGTTTTACCCTTCTTTTACAATAAGAACAAATATTGCATCTTCCTGTATGAGTAAGAAAGGATAAGTAAATGATCAAGCATGTTGTCTGTGCATTAATAAATGCTTCCAAAATGCTGACTTCCTGTTTGCAGGACCCCTAATAGATTTGGTTATGGTCTAGCCCTTGACTCTGGGGTTGATTTAGTTGCTGAGTAGAGATCTTTGACCCATTCAACAGCCAATCAGTAGAAATTACTGTTAGGAACATTCCAAGGAAGTGGTGCATCCTGGGAAGGAGAAGGATCATAACAGACTCTGAAATGGCAGCAAGCCAGCAAAGGAGATGAAATCAACTATTTTTTTTAAAATGGAAGAGAATATGTAGAATAACTTGTCATGTGTAATATAAACAAAGGATTTTTTTTTAAAAAGTAACAATATTTTAAATTTAAAGGGCAACTATAATGAAAAATGACTTTGCCTGATCTAAATTAATACATGTAAGTAGCCTTTAATCTGAGGTATGTGTTGCTTCATGCCTTCAATCCATTACTTGTTTTGCTCAGACTCTTACTCCCACCTGACCGTACTTTCTGTGAAGTCAAGCATGCTCAAATATCACTATGAGCCAGAACTGGGCTCACACAATGCCAATTCACACATGCCAACTGTCACTATTACAGTTACACCAAAACCACTCACAGCAGAAGAGCATGATTGTTAGAAATGTAAGTTTGTATGTTTTAGATTTAATATCTAAAGAAATAGGAGACAAATAAACAAAATAAGAAATAAAAAAAAGGTACAGTAATGGTTGAAAAAAATCAGCGGCATAGCTACCGACCCGCCAATATGAGGGGGCCCGGACAGTAAGAGGTCCCGCCACAACCTCCGTGATCAGCTGTTTTTAAACATACACGCAATCAGCTGTTCCAATCTGGAAATTTGGGTCAGGTCTTTTAAACAGCTGGTCAGGGGCCTGGCCTCCAATCTTGTAAGGGGCCCCTGCAGTTACGCCGATGAGAATAATTAGTTTCCAGAATTTGACAATTTAAAAAAAAAAGAAAGAAATCCCAGTGTAGGTGACTTATTTATTTCTCTACTATGTAGTGCAAAACTTAATATAAAAGAGAATTTTACCTACTCAGTAAATTATATCTCCTCCCATAGTAATTGGCACTGATGATTCTCCCAACTCTGACATTGGAGAATATATGTTAATGCAGGAGGTGGAGGAGCTTGAAAACTGTTAGTTACTGCATGAGTATAATCCTCCTTTAAACCTTACTGTGCAAAGTCCAAAAAATTTGGAAGCTCAGGCATCTGTAGGAGTCCGCTAAAATGCACTGTTTGTCTGAGCCATTAGAAAAGACCTGAATCAGTATGCTAAATGTAGGATTTAGTATAAAGATATGCTGTAATATTTGTTATGTAGTACAGCTGACCTGAAGAAGTACCGTATATCTCTAGAAAGCTAGTGTGTAAAAATAAACTTTTATGCCTAGTACAAGTAGGCAGACCCAAATGACATACCAAATCAAAACATTTTCTGTTGTCAATCATATGGAAGGAAAGCTATGCAGACAATTTTCAATTGGGGAGTCTCCTGCGAATTGGGGAGGTCTCCCGCCAATTCCAAGATTTAGAGATTAAAGTGAGTTACATAATTTGCCACAACCTATTGATTCTAATGCAAAGCAGCACTTCTTACATTTAGATTAGTGCAGTTTTTAGAGGAGAAATGTAGTGTATAAAGGTGCTCAATAAGCCAAAGTTGAATAAACATCTACTAACTTTGTAACAAATTTACTGTTCATTTTAATTCATGTTCATTTTAATCCAGCCGGTACCGTAGCCCCTCCATTATAATGCACTTCTGGCACTGCATGTGCCTGGTGCCCATTTGGAATGAATCAAATCCAGGGCAAGCACAGGATTTTTAAGGGGGGGATTTCTGAACAAGCACAGTAGGAAGTTCATAACTAGAGATGGACTAGACCCGAACTTGAACCCAAGCTTTAACAGTTCGAATGGACCCCGAACTATTCTGGATTTTGAACTTCCAAACTTTTAATAATTATTACATTTTTGATAATTATCAAACTTTCGAATCAATGTTCCCCGACTTAAAGGGCATGTCCACCCTTATTAATTTGGCTTGAAAAAGCCAAATTACTGTTCTTTCTATTTCTTCTTCTTTTTCTTCTTCTTTTTCTTCTTCTTTTTCTTCTGTTTTATTCTTCCGCTTTTTTGGACCATATCTCCTCCCACAGTTTTTGAGATAGAGACATGAAATATGGTACAGACGTGTGGGGCATATAGGAAAAGTGTGCTATCTTCTAGCTAAGGAATCTGCGAAAGCATTACGGCATTATCGACGAATTTCCGGACATTTTTTCTATAATGGTAACTATAATGGTAACAATCCTCAAATGTGGATATTTCAAAACAGTTTTTTTCATGGTCATAAATACAAATGGTGATACCCCCAACCCCCCACACAGACCCAGGTACACCCACCTATTGACCTACATAAGTTTAAGTTTCCTGTGAGTGTAACGAACTTGTGAGTGGCCCTTTCTCTTAAGGACCTTGATCTCAAGGACATAAAAAAAGAAGGACACTTAATCATTTGATGGTTGTATGGTGTGTGTGAAAGTTTGAAAATAAGGATTGTTTGACAGTTTGAAAATTAGGATTGTTTGTACTGTTAAAAACTATGTGTGCAGGATTGAGTGTGCAGTAAGCAGACTAATCTTTCTTCTTCCAGTTAAAGGGGTGTGCTGGACTTCTATATTCTAGTATTGTACCTGTTGTAATCACAAACAGGCTGTGAAAGGGTTAATAAGTGTTTGGTTTTTTTCCCTCTCTTTCTGGCTCTTGCACTAATTGGTGTGGGGGTTGGGGCCTATTAGTTAAATAGGATTCACAATTGTTGGGCCTGTGGTTTGGACCTAACAAAAGGAAGTTTCCTGTGAGCGTAACGAACTTGTGAGTGGCCCTTTCTCTTAAAGACCTTGATCTCAAGGACATAGAAAAAGAAGGACATTGAAACAAGAAGGGCAATTAAACAAGGTTTGTGCGTCACTGTGTTGGTGTGGTGTATTAGAAGGGACAGTTTTGTCAGTATCATGCAATGTGCATCGTGCCACATGTATAGGAACCTGGAGCAGACGTTCCGGGGAACCTATGTCTGTGTCAGGTGTGAGTGGGTTGCCCGTTTGGAAGCTGAGGTGGAGAGTCTAAGGGGGCAGCTTGCAGCATTGCGGGGATTGGCAGAACTGGGGGGTCAGCAGGCACTGGCTGGGGCCAGTATAGAGGTGGGTGGAAGAGGGACAAGAAAGGATGAGGAAGGAGGTAGTTTTGTTAGGGTTACTAGGGGATGTGGGGGACGGAAGAGTAGGGGGGCTTCTTCCCAGATTGTCCATCCCAACAGATTTGCCGCCTTAGGTAATGAAGTGGAGGAGGACACCTCGAAATTAGCGTGTATGGAGGGGGCTAGTCCCTTGAGCACCCAGGGGACTGCCATCTCTGATACAAGGGAGGAGGAACGAAGGGTCAGGAATGCAAGGCAGGTGGTAGTGGTAGGGGACTCCATTATAAGGAAGGTAGATAGGGTAATCTGCCGCCAAGACCCTACATGCCGAACTGTGTGCTGCCTGCCTGGTGCTAGGGTTCGGCATGTGGTGGATTGTGTAGACAGATTATTGGGTGGGGCCGGGTGTGACCCGGCAGTCTTGGTTCACATTGATGCCAATGACAAAGTTAGAGGTGGAGGTGAGGTCCTTAAACATGATTTCCGAGAACTAGGGGCCAAGATAAAAGCAAGGACCTCCAGGGTAGTGTTTTCAGAAATACTACCGCAGCCACGTGCTAAGCCAGGGAGACAGCGGGAGCTTAGGAGCATTAATGCGTGGCTAAGAGAGTGGTGTAAGGAAGAAGGGTTTGGGTTTATTGAGAACTGGGCAGACTTTGCTGTCGGCTACAGGCTCTTTAGTAGGGATGGGTTGCACCTCACTGATGGTGGTGCAGCTGTTTTAGGGGAGAAGATGGCTAAAGGGTTGGAGGAGATTTTAAACTAGGTTTGGGGGGGGGAGGGTATTAGTAGTCTCACTGGGATAGATTGTCCAGGAGGAAAGCAGGGTGTAGATAGGCCAGTGGTGGGTGGAAAGGGGGGTGGGGCTAGCATAGGGGATAGGGAGGAATGTGTATCAAAGTGTACGAATAAATTACAGGATCATAATCTAAAATGTATGTTTGCAAATGCGAGAAGCCTGGCTGACAAAATGGGGGAATTGGAAATGATGGCATTGAATGAAAAGTATGATGTAATAGGTATAGCAGAAACGTGGTTGAACAGTTCTCACGACTGGGCTGTAAATATAGAAGGATATGCCTTGTTTAGGCAGGACAGAAAAAAAGGAAAGGGGGAGAAGTATGTGTATATGTTAAAAAAGAATTGAAGCCTAATTTAAAAGAAGAGATAGCTGGTGATATGGATGATAAAGTGGAGGCAGTATGGGTGGAATTAGGCAACAGGAAAGGGGGTAATGTCATTGTTGGTGTCTGCTATAAGCCGCCAAATGCTAGCAGAGAGGAGGTGAGTCAACTTCATATGCAGTTGGCAAGGGCTGCAAGTTTGGGGAGTGTGCTCATTATGGGGGACTTCAATTACACTGACATTGATTGGTGTGGTGGAACTGCCATCACAGAAAAAGGCGATGAGTTCCTGAATTTGCTGCAGGATAATTTTCTCTCACAGGTGGTTGAGGTTCCTACTAGAAAAGGAGCTCTGTTGGATCTGGTAATATCTAACATTGTGGAGCGCATTATAGATATAAAGGTAACTGGAGGCTTAGGGAATAGTGACCATGAAATAGTGGCATTTGGACTTTGTTATCGAAAGGAAAAGTGCGCTGGGTTAACAAAGACATTTAATTTCAGGAAAGCAAATTTTCCCAGGTTAAAAGCAGCTCTTCCCAACTTTTTTTTTAAATCAGCATGCCAACTGGGATAATGTATTATCAGGTAAAGGTACTGAACAGAAGAGGACTGTGTTCAAGGGGATTTTAAGCCAGTTCACATCTAAATTTATACCCTTGGGAAATAAATGTAAAAAAAATAAATCCGCGCCCATGTGGCTGAATTCTGATGTAAAGAGGCAAATGGTAAGGAAAAAAAAGGCATTTAAAACCTTTAAGCTCCATAAAGAGTATAAATCAACACTGATCCCGGAAGTTTACAAGTGGTGGAATCACAGCCCCCTATCCTGCTATTGTGAGCCCAGACAAACTGAGACAGCCCTGACCCTTTCCCTACCTGCCCCTAGTACCAGCATGTGAATTCACCCTCCCAGGGAACCTTTTGTGACCCTCTAGGTTCAGTTCAATTCCAGATTGAACCTGATTTCCCTGACGTCTTCTCGCCTCTCCCACAGACACTGAATTCCAAAGGCTCAGGACAGACTGAGGTTAAAACATGAGAAACTCCAACCCAACTGTCCAGATTGAAATTCCTCCCCATGGGGTGGGGGGTCCAGGGCCCATCGTTCCCTCCGCACACACCAACCACTAATGTATCCGGTTTATCTGGGGCCCCTTTGTATTAATTCAGTGATCGGGATGTTTAATCTTCTCTCAATGGGGACAAAAGACGGATCCTGACCATTCTGTTAACAAAGGAAACAGAACAAAACACCCAGAACCATCTTTCCTATTGTCTGGGGAACCTTCAGGAATTCACAGGGGGGGGCAGTTTGTGAATTGGTCCGTACACACACGCCGACCCGCGGTGGAAGTATCGAAGGCTGTTTAAGAGACTAATGATTCATTATTGGGCCCAAACCTTAAATAGCCCCGTTCGGTACACATTGTAGGCCGGGTCAGTGATTGCACGTGTGTACGAAGCTTAAAGATACATTAATGACCACAATTTCATTAAAGGATAACTAAAGCTAAAATATGAATGCCCCTGCATGCCAATTTTACATAATGGGTCACTGACCCAGATACATAGCTGCACGTGCTCAGTGAATTCGTTAGTCCCGCCCTCTCTGCCTGCCAGCGCTGTCCAGTAACTACCGGAGACCTCCCCGTGTCCTTCTGTTACTATTACCTGCCTATAAATCCAAACCTAAATTGCCAAATTCTACCAGCAGTAGCACATTCCGATTAAAAAACCTGTTAAAGGAATAGTTGACACAAAAAGTGAACTATTCCTTTAAATCAGTGATTGAAGACTGGGAAATAAAGGACCTATTCCTTACCTTCCATCTTCAATCACTTCACCAGGATCCAGGACCGGAGGTAAGTTTAATAACCTCGCGCACAATCCACCGCAGCTCCATTGACAACTGCCGACTGCTTCCTGGTTTAGTTTACTATAGTGCGCATGCGTGATACTGATCGCTTTAGTAAAGCCAGCATGGTATTGTCTTAAAGAGAGGTATGGATTAAAGGGAGTAATTCTCCCTCTTTACAAAGCATTGGTAAGGCCTCATTTGGAATATGCAGTGCAATTTTGGAATTCTGTGTACAAAAAGGACATCTTTGAAATGGAAAGGGTTCAGAGAAGGGCAACTAAATTAATAAGGGGATTAGGGGAGCTTGAATATGAAGAGAGACTGGAAAAGTTACAATTATGTACGCTGGAGAAAAGGGGGGGGATTATAGTTTTGGGGGTGGACATGCCCTTTAAGCGCTCCATAACCTATACAAAAAATAGACTAAGGTGAGTGTTCGCCTACTCCCTCCATTAGTGGAGCTCCACGTCAGTAGTCTTTCAGCATGGTACCACATTCCTTGAAAACATATACACTGCAAACAACGGGCTTCAAGCTGGAGGGTTTTAAAACTTCTCCTTTATTCATAATTGGGTAAAAGAAGCATCCCGCTTCACAGTAAAAGATGGAGAAGAGGAGGGTAGAGGGTGAGGCATCGTTTTAGTCTCAGTAAAATGCCCTTTTGTACACAAAGAGGTGGTATATTCGTAATTAGCATACTAACAACACCCTTATATACACAAATACATATACATATAAAAACATGCAGTAAGGGCTAGGCTCCTCTGCTGCGATTTTTCTGCGTTTGCTCTTGCATTTGAGCACGCGTTTGGGTATTTTCAAATCATTGGAATCGTGGCAACGAACCGAAAACGCGTGTCGGGTGCGATGCGATTGCGATTTGCGTTCTGCATTTTTAAATTGCAATCGCATGCGTTTTCCAATACTTAATGAAAAAACCGCATGCGCAAATGCAACAAAATCGCACATGAAATCGCATGCGATTCTGTGTGCGATTGCTTTTGCATTGCAGTGTGGCCATGCCCTTACTGGGATTAACTATACCTATTAATCACTGCAGAATTGCAACATAGTTTCTATATTTAACATAGGGCCATATTTATAAAGCGCTGCATTGCAATTTAGTGATACCACGCTTTATTAGTAATGTACGACAGCGGCTGTTAATTATGGCTGTGGTAGTACATTTATGCTGAATGTTCATTGATTAGAGAACATTTGGTCGTAGAATACCATGCAGTAGTAAACTACCGCAATGGTGTAAATTAACAAACGCTAAACTGATCAGAAAATACCACGCCTTTATAAGTATGGCCCATAGATCCATATAGCCTACCAACAGCTGGATCGGATGAAAGGGCGATCGGACATTATAATAAATATCTGCCGATTGTGCGGTCCATAGGAGACATTCTATGCAACCGACAGTGCTTGGTTACGACTGAATGCACGATACCATGTCGGGATGAAAGTACTTTTTTACTGAGACATCCACATTTGCACTACTTTACCATTAGTGTCTTTCAAAGTCAGAGCTGTGACGCTGAAGGTGGATCTGACAGAATTTGCTGATTATTTTCGGTTTTGGGACCTTTCAGGCAAGATGGAAAATTTCAATTACCAGTTCCCTTTACTATAGTAGAAGGAGACATACACCTCCAGGATTTCTTAATGTTCTTAATGTCCCTCTTCCTGCTCACTAAGCTCCATCACAGTATAGTAGGTACAGTAAGTACTGTATATAAACCCAGTCTCAGCAATCACCTCAGGCAGCTGAAGGGTTAATGTTGATACAGTTCTCTATGCTGATGTCAATCACTGGGCAGACTGGATACTTATTTGAAACAAACAAATGCTGCTTCTAAAGGTTCGTACACACACTCAATTTCAGAGCGAGCAAAGACCCACGACAGCCGAGCGATACATGCGGCGAACACCCGCTCTGGCCAAGAATCTTCCGTGTGTATGCGTTCGGTCGGGGGTCGTTCGCCAATCCGTCAGGCGGATCAACGAACAATCCCCAACTGAATGCATACACACAGACGATTCTCGGCCGAAACGGCCATTGGTTGCGTGTAGCGCTCGACTGCCAGGGTTCGTTGCTCTGCTCTAAAGTTGAAAGTGTGTACGAACCTCACAGCTCAATTAACAATGTAACAAACTATGCAAAAGTCTATGGGCACCAGGAGAAGTAGAACAGCACTGAGCAGGCAGAAAGGTTTGGGTTTTTTTGTTTTAAAGATCATGTTTTCGAAAAACCGTATTTTTGAAAAACCATGTATTTACGAAAAATCACGTATTTTCGATAATAGTTTTTTTCAAAAAATCACATGTTTACTTTGAATGCTGAAAACACGGGAGCGTGTGAAATTTCCGGTACCAGACTGTATTTTTTAAAGATTGTGGGCATTGATACGTGTTCCCCAGACCATTTACCAGGTCCCTGAGCCATTTAGAGTAAGTTACCATTGCTATTTAATTATTTTAGGTGGAAATTTCCACACCCCCCCCCCCCCATTGACTTTAATAGTAGATTTTTTGGCCAAACTAAATAAGACAATCAGATTATTTCAGATAGAATCTGATTGATACACTAACCAATAAGATTCATTCAGAATTGGTTACAATCAGATTCTTTCTGAAATAATCTAAATGTCTGTTCCCCAGACCATTTCCGAGGTACCAGAGCCATTTACAGTTGCAGTTACTGTATCATTTTTTTGCAAAATTTTGAAAACTCCTTGAAAATTAGAATTTTCTAACACATTTTAGAATGAGGAAGTTTGAAAAACAGTGCGATTGTGGGGAAAGTTTTTTTTTTAAAGTTCTGGATATATGGATGTGTTCCCCAGATCATTTCCCAGTTCCCAGAGGAAAAATTTTTTTTGGGACTGTTAAAGCAATTGTCCATGTTATAGAGTTTCAGAAGAGGGGTTTGCCACAAGCTTATATTTTGCTAATCATTGATAATAATTCCAAAATTGGCACAGAAAATGACATCAATAAAATTATAAAAGCTGAAATACCAGACTGTGAGAATTCTCCACTACCGTATATACTCGAGTATAAGCCGACTCGAGTCTAACCGAGAGGGTGGTACCATTTTTGCCTCCAAAATTAGAAAAAAAAATGATTGACTCGAGTATAAGCCGAGGGTATACAGTAACCTAATACCTTTCCACTGTAGATGTTTGGAAACTACTACTCCCAGCATGCTTGGTTGCTGGGAGTTGTAGTTTCCAACCACCTATAGTAGAAAGGTATGGGGGTTACGTATGGCATACTGTCCCCCACCCTAATACCTTTCATGTAGATGTTTGGAAACTACAAATCCCAGCATGCTTGGTGCTGGGAGTTGTAGTTTCCAACCACCTATAGTAGAAAGGTATTGGGTAGGTATTGATGTTTGGGAGGATAGTGACATTTAAAGGAAACAGAATATAAAGTATAGTTTAAATAAAGTTCATTTTGTATTGACAAGCACACAATATTTCTGCTACCTCTGCTTGACTGACTGAGTTGTGTCCTGTGAGGGGGCTGAGACTAGTTAGAGGCTACTGAGGCTGCTAGTTCATATTAAAAAGAGAAAACCTGAAGCAAGTTGGCTGAAAGATCATATAGTTAATACAACCTAAGGTATGGGGGTTACATGGCATACTGTCCCCCCAGCCCTCCCTCAGTCCCCCCCAGCTCACTTACCGTACCTGGTCTTCGTCTTCATCTCTCTGCCGGCTGCCGCAATCCAGAAGCAGCCGCGAGTTAGGCCGGCAGTTCCCAGTTCCCAGTACTGCTTCGCGCTGCGCGATGACGTCATCTCCGCCAGCGTGCGCGATGACATCATCGCGCAACCGTGAGAAACTACTGGGAACTGCCGGCCTGACTCGCGGGCTGCTTCTGGATTGAAGGTAAGGTTCTGGACTTGAGTATAAGCCGAGGCAAGGTTTTTAGGTTGATTTTTAAACCTAAAAACCTCGGCTTATACTCGAGTATATACGGTATTTGAAATTGTAACCAGAAATATGATCCATACACTATCTGGCAATGTAAATCCAAACAGTCCATATATGGTGAATGGCAAAAGAGCTTCCCCAAAGAGTTCCAAGAAGTTACACTTGGAAATGTGAATGGATATCCAAAGTATATGAGAAGACAAATGAATTTCAAGTTGTACCGGGTTATTCCATTGACAATAGCTGGGTAGTACCATACAATCCTTATTTATGCTTACGATACAAATGCCATATAAATGTGGAAATTTGTGCTACTGTAAAGAGCATTAAGTAAGTATTCAAATAAGTTTATAAGGGCCATGATTGGGCTAGTGTTTCAGTGTCTGAAAAAAAAAATCATGATGAGACTCAAATGTATGTGGATTCATGGTACAACAGTGCTCTAGAAGCCATTTGGAGAATATCTTGCTTTCCAATGCACGATCAGAGCCACATAATTTATTGGTTGCCTGTTCATTTAGAGCAGGAGTAAAAAGGCCGTTTTTGAGTAGGGAATGAAGTCCAAACAGCAGAGAGAGCAGCTATGAGAGATAATGGTTGTTGCACCTTGGAAATGGGAACCTTAGCGTGAGCCGTATCATGTGATGTGAATGATCATGTGACCTACTGACCTTACGTATGTGCATCCCCTTCTGCTAGGTGACGCTGCAGTGAGCACGCCCTATAAATCATTTGGCCATTCTCTCCTACTCCTCTGACCGGATTCCATATCAGTGGCATTTGTCTTTCAGTGCAGGGGAGGGAAGTTAGAGCATGATTCAGGAAATTGCTCAGCCACAGCCAGCAGCCATTTTTATATAATGTATGTGCTTATGTTTCTGCAAATCTAATTAATATGTAGTGTTACTTATACTGTGGGGGGGGGGGGGGGTGGGAGGTGTCTGCTGCAATTTGTTACAGTGGGGGGAACTGGGGGTGTCTGCTACTATTATATACACTTGAGGGTTGCTGCAAGTTTACAGGTCAGTTAGTGCTTTGTAGGCAAATCATTTTTATATTGGGGTTGAGGGGGAGAAATAATTTTATACTGGGTCTGGGCGGTGAGGAGAATTAATTTTATACTGGGGGTGAGGATAATAGTCATTCTTGTAAACTGTGGGGATTTCTATTATGTATATAAAGCTCAGCCCATAACTTAGCTCCTCTATTATGTAGAGCACAAAATTTAATTTTACTTGAAAAATTTTGCACACAGGAAATTTTAGTGCGCACACAGGGTATGAAAAATTAGAGGGAACATTGTTGGTAAAAGAAGTTTTTGGTGAAAGCATATCATTATAACAGATACCACTTTTGGCGCTATGGGCTATATTATGTCCAAAAAATGTTGACGTTGACCAAGTAAATAACCAAGTGATTGAATTGTTTCCTGGACAAAGCCGTGTCTTTCTAAGTACTGACAGTGTTGATTCTGAAGATTAAAGTGAGGATTTTCATTTTCCCATTAGATTATTTAAACACTATCAACCCAGCTGGATTACCACAACACAACTTTAACCTTAAAGTAGGGACGATAGTCATGCTATTAAGAAATCTTAATGCTAAACAAGGTTTATGTAACGGTACACGAGTATGAGAGAGAATGTTATTTAGGTAGAAGTACTAATGGGATCCCATCCCATTCCAGCAATAGAGTTTTGATTCCCAAAATTGACCTTACAAATTCTGACCTGGAATTACCATTTAAACTTAAGTGATGACAATTTCCCATTAAGGCTGCATTTTCCATAACAATCAACAAATCCCAAGGCAAAACCATGGACAAAGTAGGGATTTATCTATCTGCGCCTGTATTTGGACATGTTCAACTTTATGTAGCTTTTTCAAGAGTCCGGCGTTCATGTGACGGTAAAGTGAAGGTTTTAACTACCGTATATACTTGAGTATATACGGTACACCATACCATCGAGAACTGATTCAAGGAGGGGAAACATCTTCACAAAAAATGTCATTTATAAGGAGGTTTTTGATAAATTATTTTGAACTTACCTTTTTATGAATTCGTTGTATCCAATTAACTTCATGTATTTAATCCCTTGCACTATAATTTTTAGTTTTGAGTAGTGCAAGATATTTTGGACTTACCGAAAATAGTATAACAATTAAACTTCTATTTTATTCTTAATAAATTGGCTCATTTTAATACTACTATATTTATTTTAATTACATGAGAACTTTCCGAGTATGCTCCACCCTCCATGATAACATGATTGCCATTCTTCAATTTGCAATTCTTTTGAGAATCGGGGGTTTACAAAGTATTGGTTATATGAAGCGCTATATAAGAAATAAAATTGGGGGTTTACTGTTTTTTTCTATTACAATGTATTGGTTATATGAAGCTCTATATAAGAAATAAAATACATAAGCACATACTGCATGCTATGTGGCACAATACCAGTCAATAGTATGTTGTGTCAGTCATTTAAAGGAAAGCTAGTGGTAGTGTTCACCCTGATAACTAATTGTTGTCATTTTTATTGAATCTTCTTTTATAGACTGGAACAGGAACACTGTGGTCACATAGGCAAACAAGACATTGGACAGGCCATTCTTTTGCATGGAGCAATGACTAGAAGATTATAAAAGAAATCCTGTACTAACAGATGGCACAGTTTGCAATCCGGAGGGCTGGCGTGCTAAATAATGTATAGACCGATTTTACATTTTAGTAAGCAGTAGTTTCATAAAGGTAGCTCCAAATATAATATTTAAGGAATTTTATTGTTCCTAACAATTCTAATATTTATTTTCATGCATTCTATAATGAGAAAAATAATATAAATACAGAACATAAGGAAAAGAACAGAAAACCCTACTTGAAAGATAATTATATACGGTATGTGTAAATATTGTCTCTTTAAGAACTACAGTTTTGATAGAACCCTTAAGCTAGTTATACGTTATATTAATAAGCACAAATTCTAATGGGTGAGGACTGTTCCTTGTTTCACATAGACTGCCTGAGTGCCATCCCCCTATACAGCTTTGGGTCCAGCCTTGCAAGCAATGCTAAATGACCTTATAAAGCCTCTGGGTGCTTAGATGGATCTGGATGTTTTAAAGCTTGAAATGCATTAGCCCTCTTATGCATTTATTTCGTGACCTGATTTCCTGAGTGACTGATGTTCAAGGACATAATTTTGGCCACAATAATACTGGCTGATAATACAAGGAACACATTGTGACAAATGACTGGAAAAATATAATAATAAAAGGCGTACAAGAGATATGCGAGACACAGCAATTAGTTGTTATGGGGAAATAGGCCAAGATGACAAGTTTAGCTGCCACTTATAGAGCTGTCCATACCAGCAACTGTTGAAGCTGAGAACCAATATGCAGAATTTGCTCTAAAAAGCATATCCAATAAGTTTTTTTTTCACAATTTCTTTTTGAAATCTATATGAAAATACAGTATTATTACTTTGACTATTGGCTACTGTGTTTGATCCATGCATGCATTAAAATAATACAACGTAATATGTTCGTATGAAGCAATATTTTAATGTCAGCAACATTTTGTATGTACTGCCTATTTATTTAGTTATTATTATTTGTATATAGTGCTGAACATATTACACAGCCTGTCTCAATAAGCTTACAATCTATGATATTTAAATTTTGACCATCTGTCATAGTAAGATTTTGTTAAAACATTTTATATTTTTATTTGGTTTTTATAAATAAGTGAGTAAGAATTTAGATTCAGGCACAGCAGTAGATGTGGTATATTTGGATTTTGCTAAAGATTTTAAAACTGTGCCACATAGATGACTAATGTATAAACTGAGGACTGTTGGCCTAGAAGAAAACATTTGTACATTTGCTGGGAGATTCAATAAAAGTTCTTATCATTTAAAATGGTGCTAATTGTGCCCCAACCAATCAGATGTTAGCTTTCAAATGTTAAATAAGATCTGATTGGTTGGGGCAAAATTAGCACCATTTTAAATGAAAAAAACTTTTATTTAATAACCCTGTTGGTTATTGAATCGCAAACAGAGAGTAGTGGTAAATGGAGCTACATCTATGTGGGCTAAAGTTCTAAGTGGAGTGCCTCAGGGTTCTGTACTGGGGCCGCTTCTTTATAATCTGTTTATAAATGACTTAGAAGGGGGCATTGAGAGCAAGGTCTCTGTGTTTGCTAATGACACTAAACTATGCAGAGCTTTGGAAACTTCAAATGATGTGCAATTGCTGCAAGCTGACCTAGATAGATTATCAAAATGGGCAGCAGTATGGCAGATAAAATTCAATGTTGATAAATGTAAGGTGATGCATTTGGGGTTTAACAATCCTTGTGCCTCCTACACCATAAATAACTCTGTGTTAAGTGAATCTCGACTGGAAAAAGATTTAGGGGTTCTGATAGATAACAGTGTTAGCTGTAGCAAACAATGCCAGGTAGCAACGGCTAGAGCTAGCAAGATATTGTCTTGTATAAAGAGGGGAATAGATTCCAGAGAAAAAAACATTATACTCCCTCTTTACAAGGCACTGGTAAGACCTCACTTGGAATATGTGGTGAATTGGAATCCCATATACAAAAGGGAAATCTTAGAAATGGAAGCAGTTCAGAGAAGGGCAACTAAAATAATAAAGGGAATGGAGAGGCTTGACTATACAGGCAGATTAGACAAGTAAGGGCTGTTTACATTAGAGAAGCAACGTTTGCGTGGGGATATGATCACTTTATACAAATATATCAATGGGCCATACAATAAACTCTCTGGTGCATTGTTTACTAATGGGTCATATCAGAGAACACGTGGACATCCTTTAACATTGGAAGAAAAGAAGTTTCATCTTCAGATTAGGAAAGGTTTCTATACAGTAAGAACGGTGAAACTGTGGAACTGTCTTCCAGCAGATGTGGTAATGGCAAGTTCATTGAATAGCTTTAAAAGTGGACTAGAAAAGTTTCTAAAACTAAACAATATTGAGAAATACTGGTATTAATCATATACTGCAGTTCTGGTTGATCCAGGGATACTTTCTGATTGTCATTTGGAGTCAGGAAGGAATTTTTCTCCCTTTTTTAGCTGTTTTTTTTTGCCTTCCTCTGGATCAACTGTTAGGTAGGGTAAAAAGGGAGGGTTGGACTTCATGGACGCATGTCTTTATTCAACATCAATTACTATGTTACTATGTTACTATTTGCATCTGCATTTGTAGTGCTTTCAACCAATGTGTGTTTCTCAAATATACATATAATACATATAATAATAGGACAAAATTGACCACCAGGCAATGTGGTTTTCAAAGTTGCTGGCAGTTGGGAGCTTAGTATATAGATTGTTAAATAGCGAGTTAAAGGGCAAGTACCCCCCCAAACCCCACTTTATTTGTAGCTTCCAAAAACGCTCCTAAACTTTCTAACCTGATCCAGTCCTTTGCTGTCAAGGTGCAGCTCCCTGCTCCTGTTTCAAGCAAAAACAGGAGCAGGAGACTTCTGCACAGACAGCCGTATTCCTTCCTGGTCACGGCAGTCAGACTATTTGGGCTTGACATCATGTCGCGTCTTAACTGACAGCCGCAATCAGTAAGTGGAGCAGCTGTCAGCAGCAGAGGTAGTGTTGGAGCAGTGAGGGACCAGGTCAGGTAAGCAAGTCTAGGAGCGTTTTTGGAAGCTACAAATAACACAAAAGTGGGGTTTGAGGGATTAATATACAATTTAGAAAAAAAATTTTTAAAGTGGACATGCCCTTTAATATAGAAAGTTTGCTTGTTTATGAACAAACTTCCATGCAATAGTCATCTCAACCAAATTCAATCCAGTTAAGTTATGTTATCTTATTATGTTATGTTATATAATGCTATCATGCAGATGAGCAGACTGTGGGCTTTATCTCAGGTATAAGATGTGTGGGATATAACTTCACATGTCAGACCATTTTAAATATTGCTGGCAAAATCTTTCTGTGCATTTCCTAGTTGTACATTCAGATATGGTTCATTTTAAAACCTGCCTGATTGGCAAAATGACCAATATCGTGGGGAAAGGTAGTGTTTAAATAAGTTTTGGTGATATGGACATGTTCCCCAGACCATTTCCCAGGTGACCATGCTGTCAGGCAAATGATGGAAGGGCAAGTATCCTTTATATTATTACTGTATTGAAATAAGTAGTAAAATAATTCAATTCCCTTTATTCTAAAGAATTAAAATATGTATACATTTTTTAAAAATCCTTCACAAACCTCGAAATTTGGTTTGAGAGAGACAGATCCCAGTTCTTTCTATTTCTCATTCACTGGTTATTACATTATTATTCTTATATCATTCAATATCAGCCCTATTTAAAGAGTAATTGAAGTCAAAAATGAAATCATTGAAAAATTACTTTAACACTCATAAATGCAAACACACCCACTGACCAACCCTTCTCTTTCCATGGCAGTCCTATTTAAAAGGCAACTAAAGTCAAAAATGGAATCTTGATGAATCATTTAAAAGTGATTCTTTTCTCTTATAAATGCAAGCTGATACCCACACAGACACAGGTAAATACACCCTCCCTTTCCATGGCAGCCCTATTTAAAAGGTAACTAAATTCAAAAATGTAATCTTGATCAATTATTAAGTGTTTTTTTTATCACTTGCAGACACAGGTAAACACACCTCCTTACCCACCCTTCCATTTACATGGCACTCCTATTTAGAGGCAACTAAAGTAAAAAATGTAATCTTCAAAAAGTTATTTTACACTGAAAAATGAAAATTGATACCTAAAGGCAACATTGATAGCAACACAGACACACAGATGCCTTCACACAGATACAGAAAACAGAAACAAGACACCTAAACCTCTAAAATGCCTAACACTACATTTTCTCGAACGACTTATAGGGGGGTTAATCTTTAAAATGACTTTTGGTTCTCAAATTGTGTGAATACAGGGGTGCTAGTCCGCCACACTGAAATTCACACACAGAAAGCTCAAAAAGCACAAAAAACCTTCTCTCCAAATCCTACACTGTCAGGTCTCCACTAAACTCACTCCAACACACTGACAAAATTGCGCCTGTAGAGTTGCCTTTTATAGTAGTTTGCTACCTCCTTGGCTCCTGTACTCACCTGCCTTGGATCCTGTACCTACCTTTACCGCTCCAGTTACTTACCTAGCCTGCACCCAGTCTCCAGTTACTTACCTAGCCTGCATCCAGTCTCAAGTTACTTACCTAGCCTGCATCCAGTCTCAAGTTACTTACCTTGCCTGCATCCAGTCTCCAGTTACTTACCTAGCCTGCATCCAGTCTCCAGTTATTACCTAGCCTGCATCAAATCTCAAGTTACTTACCTTGCCAGCATCCAGCCTACAGTTCCCAGCAGCTCCTTGTTCCGGCATCCAGCCTACAGTTCCCAGCCGCACCTTGTTCCAGCATCCAGCCTACAGTTCCCAGCAGCACCTTGTGCCGGCATCCAGCCTACATTTCCCAGCAGCCTCTGTGTCCTGCAATTCCCGGACTATACGCCTCCTCCTAAAGCGTACTTGTAAGTACCCGGCCTCCCGGCCATTTATTACAGTACAATCGGTCCATGGAAACGCCTGAGGGGGCTATGGCAGAGTTGAGTAAAACTCTCCAAACTTTGTCCAAACGCATGGACATTTTTGAACACCATCAGGGCCAGTTGGCTCAGTTCATGGGCACCCTCGCTGTCCGGCTACCCCTAGCTTCTGCCTCTGCTCCAGGGTCTACGCCGCTTCCTTCTACATCCGGATCCAGTGACCCTTCTCTTCGGAGAGAGCCCCTCATACCTCCGCCCTCACAGTTCGATGGTGATGCCCAAGCCTGCCGTGGATTCATTAATCAGTGCCAAATCCAATTTGAACTTCAACCATCTCATTTTGCATCGGATCGTGCAAGGGTTGGTTATATCATCGCTTTTTGGAGGGCAATGCTCTGGCCTGGGCTTCCCCCCTATGGGAGAAAGACGATCCTCTTATCAATAATGTTACCGACTTCCTGAATATGTTTCGCAAGGTCTTCGATGCTCCAGGAAGAACCTCTGCTGCCTCCTCCCGTTTGATGCAGCTCCGCCAAGGGTCTCGTTCTGTGGGTCAATATGCTATTCAATTTCGTACCCTTGTCGCAGAGACTTCTTGGAACAATGAGGCACTTACAGCAGCCTTTTGGCAGGGACTCTCTGATCGCCTCAAGGATGAATTAGTATCTAGAGAATTACCTGTCCCATTGGAAGATTTGATTACGCTATGCATCCAAATTGATACCCGCTTTCGTGAACGGCAGGCAAAAAGGTCTGCAGCTCGTTCCAGCTTCCCTAAGACCTTTCCTAGGCCTGCTCAGACCTTTCCACAACCAATATCTTCGCTTGAAGAGCCGATGCAAATTGGCGGCACTCATCTGTTTCCTGAGGAAAAGTCACGCCGATGTACTAATGGACTTTTTCTCTATTGTGCTGGGAAAGGACACTTTGTAAGAAATTGCCCCCAGAAGTCGGGAAACTCCATGCCCTAGAAGTTCAGGAGGAGCTCCTTCTAGGTAATGTTAAGTCTCCTGCCAAATTTGAACCACTGAAACTCTATTTACCAGCAACTATCACCTTTAATGGTAAAACTTTTTCCTCCCAGGCCTTTGTCGATTCCGGTGCAGCTGGAAACTTCATTGATTCTACCTATGCAGCACAATTGGGGCTTCCTCTCCTTCACTTGCAGCAACCTCTTCGAGTTCTGGCTATTGACAATAACCCTTTGGCTTCTGAATTCATCTCCAATTCTACATACGAAGTCCTATTTCGCATTGGCATATTTCACCAAGAACGTTTGTCTTTTCTTGTCATCCAAAGCCCTTCCGCTCCCCTGATTCTCGAACTTCCATGGCTCAGATTACACAACCCTGTTATAGATTGGTCTAGCAATGAACTCAAGTCTTGGAGTCCTTTCTGTTTCAAAAATTGCCTTTCTACTCATTGCACCACAATTACCTGTGAAAATAAATCTGAGAAAGATCTCCCTGAATGTTATCATGATTTCTCTGATGTGTTTTGTAAAAAGCGAGCTGAGAAGTTACCATCGCACCGATCCTACGATTGCCCCATCGATCTTCTCTCAGGTACTATGCCTCCGCGGGGACGCACATACCCACTCTCTCCTTCTGAAACTCTAGCCATGAAAGAGTACATTACTGAACATTTGTCTAGGGGTTTTATACAACCTTCCACTTCCCCTGCTGGAGCTGGGTTCTTTTTTCTTGAAAAAAAAGACGGAGGTTTACGACCCTGCATCACAATAAAAAACAGGTATCCTCTTCCTCTCATCTCTGAACTGTTTGACCAGATAAAAGGGGCTAAAATATTTACCAAACTGGACCTTCGGGGGGCATACAATCTGATCTGTATACGTAAAGGTGACGAGTGGAAAACAGCCTTTAACACTCGGGACGGTCACTACGAATATCTCGTAATGCCCTTTGGCCTTTGTAATGCTCCAGCGGTGTTCCAAGAATTTGTGAATGACATTTTCCGGGATATGTTGGGAATCTCTGTAGTTGTTTATCTAGATGACATTTTAATCTTTTCTCAAGATCTGCCCTCACACCGCCTCCATGTTAAACATGTGTTACTACGTCTGAGAGAGGATAGCCTATATGCCAAATTGGAAAAGTGTCTGTTTGAGTGTTCGCAAGTACCCTTTCTGGGCTGCATTGTATCAGTGCAAGGTTTCCAGATAGATCCTGTGAAAGTTTCAGCCACCCAAGATTGGTCTCTTCCTATGGGAACCAAAGCTATTCAAAGGTTCATTGGCTTTGCCAATTACTACAGACAATTCATTCAAGGGTTGTCTTCTATAATTTCTCCCATATTAGCCCTCATTAGTAAAGGTGGTAAGCCTCATTCATGGACCCCTGCAGCCCTCGAAGCCTTCAAACGACTCAAGGCAGACTTTGCTGATGCACCTGTTCTAGTACATCCAGATTCTAGTCTTCCCTTCTACATCGAAGTTGATGCCTCGGACTTGGGAGCAGGAGCAGTCCTTTCCCAAAGACAAGGCCCTAAAAGGAAACTCCATCCCTGTGCATATTTCTACAAGAAGTTTCTACCCAACGAGCGGAACTATGATGTTGGGAATAGGGAACTTCTTGCTATTAAACTGGCCCTCGAGGAGTGGCGTCATCTATTGGAAGGCACCTCTGTACCTATCACCATCCTTACCGACCATAAGAACCTCGAATACATCCAGAATCTTACAAGTTTAAATCCCCGTCAAGCACGGTGGTCCTTATTCTTTTCCCGATTCAACTTTGTTATCACTTACCAACCTGGTTCCAAAAACAAAAAAGCTGATGCCTTTTCCAGATCATTTGTTGCTTCCTACTGTAATAATCAAGATAAGGGCTCCATTATCCCAACCACTAAAATCTTGGCCTCTATATCTCCTCAACTCTGTTCCAAGATTCAAGCCGCACAAGATTCTGCTCCTCCTGATACACCTTCTGGCAAAATCTTTGTTCCTGTTTCTCTTCAGAAAACTATCCTTCTTCATACTCACTGTTCCAAGCAAGCTGGGCATCCCGGTGTTAACAAAACTTTTAATATTATTGCCCGTTCCCTTTGGTGGCCCAAAATGAGAAAAGAGATTAAAGACTTTATTCAAGCGTGTACCAGCTGTGCTCAATCCAAATCTTCCAAAGAACCCTCCCCTGTGGTCTTCTTCAACCCCTCCCCATTCCGTCCGGACCTTGGACCCATCTATCCATGGACTTTATTGTTTATTGTTCCAAGAAAAACACGGTTATATGGGTGACAGTAGACCACTTCAGCAAAATGTCCCATTTTGTACCCCTCCCCAAACTACCATCTTCAACGGAGTTAGCTCAACTATTTATTTCACATATCTTCCGCTTTCATGGACTCCCTTCTGAAATAGTATCTGACAGAGGTACTCAATTTGTTTCCTAATTTTGGAGAGCACTTTGTAAGTCCATGAACATCAAGTTACAATTTTCTTCGGCTTACCACCCACAGTCCAACGGGGCTACTGAATGCACTAACCAGTCTTTGGAACAATATCACAAAAATTCAAAAGCCGGTGTCCTCCTGGACCCGGTGCCGATTGTAGCATTTGCTACCTCCCTGGCTCCTGTACTCACCTGCCTTGGATCCTGTACCTACCTTTACTGCTCCAGTTACTTACCTAGCCTGCATCCAGTCTCAAGTTACTTACCTAGCCTGCATCCAGTCTCAAGTTACTTACCTTGCCTGCATCCAGTCTCAAGCTACTTACCTAGCCTGCATCCAGTCTCAAGCTACTTACCTAGCCTGCATCCAGTCTCCAGTTACTTACCTAGCCTGCATCAAGTCTCAAGTTACTTACCTTGCCTGCATCCAGTCTCTAGATACTTACCTTGCCTGCATCCAATCTCCAGTTTCTTACCTTGCCAGCATCCAGCCTACAGTTCCCAGCAGCTCCTTGTTCCGGCATCCAGCCTACAGTTTCCAGCAGCTCCTTGTTCCGGCATCCAGCCTACAGTTTCCAGCAGCTCCTTGTTCCGGCATCCAGCCTACAGTTTCCAGCAGCACCTTGTTCCAGCATCCAGCCTACAGTTCCCAGCAGCACCTTGTTCCGGCATCCAGCCTACATTTCCCAGCAGCCTCTGTGTCCTGCAATTCTTGGACTATACGCCTCCTCCTAAAGCGTACTTGTAAGTACCCGGCCTCCCGGCCATTTATTACACAATTCATACAGTTAGACTAGATAGTTTGTTAGGTTAGGCTAGGTTAGACTAGTTAGGTAAGTTAGGGCCCTATTAAAAGAGTTTACCTTGACGTGGTGACAGGTTCTTTTGGGCAAAATTCTTGATTCTTCTGGAATTATGGTGTGGATAAATGTCAATTTAAAGAAACTGTACAAATAAATGTTGCCTAGTTCAAAATGACAAAATGGCTAGTCACGCTTCCATCCACAAAGCCACGCTTACACACAAGCCATGCCCACCTCGTTTCGCCGGTGACTGCATAAAGGCGGCAATCAGTTTGGCTCAGGTGGCAAAAACCCTAGAGACACCCCTAATCAACATAGGCGCCCTAGTTCTTTGCCTAGGTGGCCTAAAAACGGCCCTGGATAGACAGACAAACACAGTGACTGTTAACCCTCAGATTTCAACATAGAAGTTTGGGATAAGTACAGTGAACAGAAGGGAGTGGGTTTAAAGGGCATGTCCACCCTCAAATTGACCATTTATATACAGGTCAAGCAACCCCCCAAACCCTTTTATCATAACACTATTCCAAAGATGCTCCAGAAAGGCTGCCTCTTCGGCTGTTGTGCGTGCTCGTAACCAGCTTGCAACAGCAGCAGAGGAGTCTGAGGAATATCCAGAGCTGCCACAAATTCTGTAAAGTAAAGATTTTACTGAGCATATACAGACATCCCACATTAGCAATTTTATTTTCCGGGACGACCTGCCTGGTACCCTTTCCCCCAGACAACCTGGCCCCCGGCAGCCACAAGCTGACCCCTAAACACACACGACAAATGTAAGAAAATGCATTTTCGGATCCTATTTATGGATTTCTGTACCTTACCAGGACACCAGAGCCTTGGAGACCACCCATGAAACCTGGAGACTTCCGAAGCTGCAGGGAGGGGTGGTATAACTGCGGACATTTTGTATTTCCCATTAAATAGTTAAACAAATATTTTGGCCATCTTCTATCCATTATTTTATGGGCTGCACTTACTGCTGGACATCTGACAACTTATCTCAGTGCTGTCATTCCTACAAATAATCTGCCTCTGTTTTGGATACTGAAAAATTTGTTTGTTCAACATCCCATAGCAATTTTTAAATGTCAATAAAAGCAAATCAACACATAGAGAGGTTGATTTTGGACAAATGCCCTCCTTGTAGTGGGCATGTGTCCACACAACATTAGTATTTAAGCTCCAGTAGGTTTTATGAGTGGGTATGTGGAAGGCCTTCAAAGAACTACAAATAACTGAGTTGGCTTTAGCATTGTTAAGATTTTCTTGGCAACTTTCCTTGGTTCTCTGCCATTGCATTCATTTGTTGGACACAACTTTCAAAATATTCCATGTTTACTGGAGGGAGACCGAAAACTTGAAGTAAGTATGTGTAAATCACTGAATGATTAATGCTGTTTCCATCTGTGCTTCTGAGGTCTCTTTCTCTCTCTACCAAAAAACGAAGGTATGTTTTCCTTTATTTTATTAAAAGCGCTGTGTGTGTTTAATTCAGGAACAGGTTGTTGAGCAGCACAGATTTTTTAAAATGTTAAATGAATTATTGTTATTCCTGCATGTGGAAATGTTTAACAAAATTCTTTTTTCCCCCTGGTTATGAGCTATGAGGATTTCTTAATTCCTTGCAATATTTTTTTCCAGAAGTAATAACTAAAATAAACAAACCCAAAAAGCATTGTTGTTAGTATAGAACAGATAGTGGAATAGCTAAGAAATGATCTAAATGTTGTGTAGGAGAACAGGAAAGCACCAGGGATTGATGTCAGCAGCTACCATAATGTTTCCAGGCAGGTGGACTGTAGATAAAACAAGATCATCAGGTACTTCTGAGTTGAACTGGGTATAGATTTTTTTTCAAATATTAACAAAAGACTAAAGGTTTGGGGACGACCTGCGAAGCACGATTTGTATGCACCTCTGTTTCAGCCAACAATCGTTCTGTGTATGGGCAATTCATCGTCAAAACTGCCCTCTTACCTTCCACCACCCAATCCCCCCCCCCCAACCCTTCAGTGCCTGGGGTGGCGGGGGCAGTAGTAACACCACTGGCTATTACACTATAGCCAACATAGTATTATATTACCTTGCATGGTGTTGCCAGTGTCCAAATAATTAATACAGAAGTTGTTGCACAATACATCAAGGTATTGTTGGATCTAACTAACAACACAGAACACATTAGATATGAAACGTAATAGGATGCTTAGTGAATAGTGCACAAAATGCAAATAATCCTTTCCGCTATAATGTGAATATCCAGACATTCAAACAGTACCCAACACTGGTGACTAAAGTTAAGTACACATATTACAGATAAAGGGACAAAAAAAAATCTTGGCTGCGTTTGTCTCCCTGTACTAAAGTAAAGCTGAAGAAAATGTGTCAGTCCCGAACATTCTCCCTCTGCCTTATATATGGAGCACTCGGGACTGTGTGTAGGATAATCTTCAAAGATTATTCTGCCTGCCATCTTTAAAAGATCTGTACTGTCTACCCATCTTTAGAATATATGATACTGCAAAATAAGACCAACATAACAGGAAAGCATGAGACGTCAGTCTGTTATTAACAATTGCATTGTTAATGGATGCAGTATTAAACACAGATTTCAGCTTCTCAAAACAAGTATAATGTTGATGCCCCTCCAGAAATGATGGTTGTAATTACCCGATTGCAATGTTATGTTATATGTATTGTGGGCCACACGGACTAAGCCCACTAAGTCCGTCGGGACCTGTCAGATGACCCGGCAGAGAAAGGTAAGTTCTGTAACTTTGTTACTGGCTCCTGAACGTTTTATTAAAGAACAGGAGGTAAGACACAGCTCCTTTACCTCCCATTCTTCAATAAAACTGAATTGAAAAAAGTAATTTTAGCAGTGTAATGCAGAAAGCTGTTTTGTAGGTGTCAGATCTCCGAGGTGGAGACCTTTTTCAGCCATCTGGATCAGTGTTATCTTTACAAATTACTAAAATAAAAAATATATTTTTTCTTTGGAGATTGTAGTCTAGTATTTCCAAAAATGAGGATCAAATATCTCCTAGTACATGTCAAAGCTGTGTTACAAACTACAGCTCCCAGCATTCCCTGGATATGTAGGCAGCTATTGAATGCTGGGAGTTGTTTTCAAACATCTGGAGGGACGAAAGTTTTACATCCTGTCCTAGTATGACACAAGGCTAAAAGGGTGTCTCAGTGGTAACACTGATGCCTTGCAGCGCTCAGTCCTTTATCCGAATCCACCCTTGGACATATCTGCAAGGAGTTTGTATGCTCTCATCGTGCTTGCGTGGGTTGTATGTGTCAAATAAATGTGCTTAGATTGTAAGCTCTTCGGGGCAGGGCCTAATGTGAATGCATAAATGTAATTGTAAAGCACTACAGAAGATGTTGGCGCTATGTAAATCCTCAATAATAATAATAATATAGTGGGTAATGCACCCCCAACTGTAAATTATAAGGATATTAGAAGTCACCAAGGAGTCCCTTGACCATATAAAAGCACAAGGCCGCAGGCCGAGTACCTTTTATACAGGGCACGGAACTCCAAGGTGACTTCTAATATCCCTTTAATTTACAGTTCGAGGTGCATTATTTATTATAACCTACCCCTTTGTGGCTTCTGGTTTCCTTCTCCTCTTGGAACTGTAAGATTATTATTATTATAAGTCTATAATCATACAGTTCCTCCCATAGAAATCCACTACAGGGGTAGGTTATAATGTTATTTCTACAGCACCACCTAGGGTGGCCGCACTGTACAATATTACATAAAACTCATACAAGAGGGTAATAAGATTATAAAAATATGCATATGGATATAATTAAAGGGCCTTGAAACCATAGCACATTTGGAAAATAAATCTTTGCTCGCCTCAATTAAAGAGCTGTTTCTCAAAAAGATTGTATTTGCCTTTGGAATCATTTCAATATAGCTCTTAAAGAGTACCTCCAAGCTTAAAATAAAAAATTATATTCATGTACAGGACCACATCGGAGTTGGGGACAGAGGAAGGAAACCTCCTTCTAGAAGTTAGAAGGACAAGATAAAGCACTCCACGTTTTAGGGATAAACTACAAATCATAATGGGCAAAATGGTGAAGGAGCCAACAAGCTTTAAACCTACAGTCAAAGTAATAGTCAAAGCAATAGTTGAGGTTTGTACCGTGTTAGCCATAAGTAAGAGAAGAAAAGTAGAGCTGTGATACCTTTTATTGGCTAACTAGATAAAAAAAAAAAATTAAGCAAACTTTCGGGAGTCCTAAGCCCCCATCATCAGGCTAGATGTTACTGTTTTTTTTATCTAGTTAGCCAATAAAAAGTATCACAGCTCTACTTTTCTTAACCTACAGGAGCCAATAGAAGAGGAGAAAGGTTAGAGCATAACCTGATTGGCCAATCAGAACACACTCCCAGCTGCATGAAAGACAAGAGAGGACACGCGTGATGCCGCAAAGCCGAACACCACTGAAGAATGGAGATAGCCAAAGTGGAGCTGTGGGAACGAAGGGCAGGTACAGGAGCTGAACAAGATGAAGGATATCTGATAGTCACATATTTGTTTTCTAGTGATTTCAGTACCTGAAAAAGTCGTGCTCTACAAACGCTCTTTTGTATAATTCAAAGTTTCATGTAATTACGTTATGCAACCAGGTACAATGTTCAGTGGAAATCTGTAACTTGGAAAAATGGGACTCGTTGAGTCAGGTAAATAAACATCAATATAGCATAATTAAAAATAACAGTAAAAAAATGATGTGTGATTAATCTTCACAGAAGACATATGTGGGAGGTTTTAATTGACAAAAGGTAGTAAGGATAAGGAAGTGAATAAATAATAATAACTAGTCAATGTTTTATTGTTACTTATACAATGCTTTATTGCCAGACGTCTGTTCAGTACAATGTGTCTGAGCTTTCCAGACATGGTCCATTGTTTCTTAAGAAAATGAAGGGAACTTTCTATACATTGATTTTAATAAAATTCAATACATGTGACACAAACAGGAGCTAAGCTCCTGTTTTTATTTCCAACTATAAATTGAATTTCTTTTAATATTCTATAGGCAGAAGGCAAATGTCACTGTAACAAATTGTCCAATGTTTTGTTGCAGAAAAATCACAGCAAGAATATGGATTGGAGTGTCTCTAATTCTTCACATCTATCTAAAGAAACAAATCTAGCTCTCATGCACAGTAAGGTATGGGTGTATATTGTATGTAATAGACATTTATGTGAGCAATATTTGTTGCAATTGTCATTAAAGATGAGTCCCAGTCTTGAAACCAATCTGGTTTTGACTTGGAATTGCCGGTTTCAAAAATCCACAGATGTTGCGGAATATTTCAAGTCGCAAACACTAAAATCGTGGTCAAAAATTCTAAAGTTGAGGTAAAAAAAATCCAAAATTCAATTGAGTTTTAAGTGGATTTTCGGAATTTCTATACGTTCCAAGGAACAGCTTGTCATTACCATTAATGGAAATTCATTAGAGACAATGCTTGCTGAGGTGTTGCTGTATTTTTATTTTGTAAAATAGATCTGGAACAGTACAAACATACATGTTATCATAAACACATACATACATCATATTTCCAAGACAGTTATGCACTGAACAGACAGACTACCATTGTAAATTGAAAGCTTTTTGCAAAAGATTATAAAATATCATATATCACCTGCAGTACAGCTGGCTTGGAAAGATGGATTTACCCACAATTTATGAAAATGCTGCAGGGTATGATGTTTCTTACCTTGCAGTATTATTGAACACAATGGGAGCAATACACCAAAGAATTGGATGGCAAGATACCTGACAGGTCTGAATCAGAGCCATTGATATCAGCTGCAGACAGCTTTCAAAGCATCTTTGTGCAAAGAACAGCACAGTGCTATCAGATCATTATTTATTTACATTACCTCACCATGTGATGATGTTAAGATTAACAGCTGTGGCTTCTCTGTAGCTTTATATAGAATGCAATGTTTGTGAAATTAACTGTGAGGTTGGTAAGCATTTGACAATGTAGCATGCAGTTTCTGCTTAAATTGTGTGAATTATTGGAAAATAGTCTTTCGGTGTACACATGGTGTGCAGTGTTTTGTTTTCTTTGCTAAAATCTGATGTTTAAAATAACCTCATTACTTTTTAATGTGACCCACTTGACTTGGTCTACTTTGCTTAGGGTGACTTATTTCATTATGTATAGAAGGATTCACCTGGTCCTCTAGCCAAGCTGTCTTTGCCTTGAGGTCATTATCACTGGGAAATTGACTTCCAAATATAATTTTTTTTCAGGACAGATGTGATAATTACCCTCTCTCTTTAAATAATGGCTATGAAATGACCTCAAACCACAAGTTAACCACATGTCAACATGTCCTGATCTCTAGTAACAAGTTCAGAAGTTCAGATATGTAACACAAATACACGGGACACACTGGGACATATTTACAAGGCTGTGAAGGTGACATTTTGGTGCTATTTTCACATTTTTTTATTTTGAGGGCATGTCCACCCCCAAAATGAAAAACTATACTTAACTTTCCCACCCACCCAGACCCTGAAGTTTTTGGGCTTTGTACACAACATTTTCGTCTGACCGACTGAGTGCCATACTAAGTTCTGTGTATCCCATGGTGTGGGTGGGGGCGGCCATGACCAAGCTCGGTCACCTGTTTGTCTGGATCTGCCCTGAAGCCCATTATAATAACATTTTTTAATCACACTTCTCTTCCATGGCCTTGTCTCCTTTGAAAGCTCAGAGAGCCTTTACAGAGAAGGTGTGTGGAATAGGGAAGGTGCGCAGGACTCAGTCATTGGTGACTGCAGAAACCTGAAAGAAAGACATCATTTTTGTGAGATGATGACTTCCCTGCAGTGGAGAAAACGTCTTTAAAGATTTTCCTTCCAGCATATGTACACTGAACCAACTGAAAAGCCATTTATTAATTTAATAAAAATCAGTTTTTCTGTTTTACTGTCTGATTTTAAATAGAGGGACTGTGTGTTTAAATATACATACATTCTTATTTTAACAGTAAATCGGTATTTTGCCCAGATGTTTCTTGCTAGAACATTTTACTTGTGCTGTTGCTAAGAGAAGTTTGGAGAAAAAATAAATATTATTATGAATCAAATCAGCCTAATTCTCCAGGGGATCAGAGAAGCTCTTTTGGATACTAACCAACCATTTTTATACATTTATTTGAACAATTGAAGACAATATTATAGACTGCAGGTCACAGATGAGATTTATTTGTTTAATGACTTTAGATGGTGTAGGGATCAGCTTGGTAGACAGCAGGAATCAGGGCACAGAAGACAATACAAAACCACATTAGTCTTTTTGGGTTTAACAAAAAGGGAAAAAATATTTATTTAGCCAAAAATAAAGTCCAGACAATCTTTGCCATTCACAGTCTAAAGGAGAAAATGGTAACACAAAACACTGTACTGCTTGTGTGCCAAACCCTCACCTTTGGTTATCTCCACTGTTATTCTGCTGAAATCCTAGTCAAATCTTTAACATCTTTCTCTGCCTCACTCTTGGCCACACACCATGGTCCTAATGGCACTAATGGTGGCTATATGGTCCTAAGGCCTAGCTCACCCCAGACCATCAGCAGCTACTCTGCTGTACAGGCCCCACCTTCTGAGAACATGCACCACTTTACTGAACTCAGCCAGGAGAGCTTATTGGGCTTGTTCCCACAAAACCTGGCCTGGACTTGAAACAAGGGAATACAACGACAATCCCTTTACCAATACATGCTGGTCCTGGATCCCAAAGAATCTGTTGAAAAACAGTCATTTCTAAGCTGCACCAATTAATACATTGGATCTATTGCCCCAAATCCAGACCAAATCTGTGGAATATTAAAAAGGCCACTAAATCCTGTTTAAATATCCTATGGATTTTACAATGGGTTGTGTAGGCTGTGTTAGATGGTCTGTAGACTACAGGTTTGAAATTCTAGAATTCTGTTATTCAGTCTAATATCCCAATTATTCTTCACCTGTGACTGTGCTTCTCTGTGATAAAAAGGCAAAGTTAAAGTTTAGTGTTTATTTTTATTTCGCTTCATAAGGGTAAATTTAAGCAGTGATGCTGTTCTTATAACCAGTGCAAATAGGCTATTAACTTTAAAATTGGTTTTAGCTTGTATGATTTTAGGTGAGGAAATTATATAAACGTCTTTGGGTAAGGGGTTACAGGTTCTAGAATACAAAACTAAGCTGAGCTCATATGTTTGCCATAAACTCCACCACATTATTGCAAATGGGATGGGGGTCCTACAATACAAATTAAGAAATATGGCATGTCCGATGAATCTATTACTTGATAGCTAGTTGGAGGGTTAAGAATGGTAAGTAAATCAGCTTAAAGCCTGAAAGAGGGTTTCAATCAATAAACATACCCCGCAACTGCACCAGTTTCTCCAGGACTCTCCAGTAATCCCTGTAAAGTCGCATGATGGGTGGGGCGTTCTGGGGTGGCCGTGACATTTGGGGGGTGTGACGGGCATTTTGAGGGTGGGGCCAATTATGGCAAGTCGGGAGGTAAAAAACACTCTTTTATATAAACTCTTTATTGTCAAAAAAAATTCATACACAATGTACAACATACATTAATAAGTAAATAATTAAACAGTACATTAGTACACTAATCCACAGAGCAAAAAAGTGCTTGGTTTGTAAGCCCCAATAGTAATCTGACACTGACACTGTTCTGCTGTAGCCATATCTGAAAAACACACTTTTCAAATTTGGCTGCAAAATATAGAAAGGGTCATAGTCAGATCATCAACAAAACCTGCACCTGTACTGTTTGGGGATAAATGTTCTCCTTTCCACAGCACAATATATCTTTAGTATGTGGTTTGAACATCTAGTGAACACGTGCACATTCACTGATTCAGGGTCTGAGGTTTCTAAAAAAGCAGAAAGATGGCTCCAGGGATAACTTGCAACTGTTATTACACTGTTATGAGCTGGCCCACTAATCTCTATGCCTCTGATTGATAGCCACCTTTTAATGGAAACTGAATTAACTCCAGTGCATTTTATTAATTTACATGTCCTCCATTGAGTATAATCAACCTACTCCCAATCCTTTACCAATATACGGTATAACTTTTAACAGTGTAATTGACCCAATTCCTTATGTTTCCCTCCTGTCCTTTACAGTGCAATTCCCCCAGGCTGCCTCTCTGTAAGTAGGTAGATCACTCATCACAAGTTCAGGATCTTTACAATAAAATAAGCAACAGAGCAAAAATATAGCATACATTATGTAATGCAACATGTAATCCCTTTTGGTTTACAAGTGAAAAATAAATGCAGCCTCCTAATCTTTTCAGTACCAGCCGTTTGTGTGTGGTTTGGATTTAAGGCAAGCATATTTGTTCTGCCAGATGTATTAAATCTCTGGTATGTAGGGATTAGAAATGGTTTTAGGGCTAGGCCACACTAGCGCGTTTTTCGCGCGTTTGCGCATGCGTTTCGCGCTCGTGTTTGCGCCCGCGATTTTCGCTAAAATGGAAATCGCGGGAACGCAAAAATTCCCGCGATTTCCGATGCGCATGCGATTGCGCGTCCGTTCGCGTTATGGTAACGCATGCGTTCACCATTTTTGGTGCGTTAACGCATGCGTTTCCATAACGTGAAAAGGCAAAAACGCATGCGCAAAACGCGAACGCGAGCGCGAAACGCGCAAGAATCGCGCACACAATCGCGTGCGATAACGCTCGCGATTTTGTGCGCGATTCCTGTGCGTTGCAGTGTGGCCTCACCCTTAAGCAGTATGTTCAGTATGTTTGTCAGACATGTGAGTATTCTGATATAAATACCATTCAGTAAACAGAGTAATTGTTTTTTGCTAAATTTATGTGATAATCGGGTACTATTTTTATATATATATTGTTAATATATTTTTACAACATAACAAAAAGTTACACTGGTGAAATTATTTTATCAGGAGTACACTATTTTCTAGTAGTTAGTTTACTTTCACTTCTCCTTAGTTGAAGAGGATACATGTAGCACATTGAACTGCTTATTTTTCTGTAAAGCGCTTTAATTATGCCTAATCATGCCTGAGTGACTTAGAAAGATGGAGGGGCTAGACATAATGGGTGGTATTTACTTTACATAGGTGTATCTCTGGTTGGCAATAGCTTAAAATAACAAGTGACATCATTTTTAAGGGTATTGCCAGTCATAGTGGATGCAAATGAATTAGAAGGTGTTGATCTGCACTCCTAGTCAGGTGAATTAGGTCACTTGGCAAATTTATTTAAACAAACATTAAAATCTTGAATGCCTGACTGTCAGCGAAGGGTCCTGGGTGATCCAGCCCCCAGAACACCACGAGTGATGGGTGATTCCTTAAGTGTTACTACTGCATAACCGAAGCGTAATTGACAGAATCTCCGCCCCTATGGGATTTTCAGCTGTCTCCTGAATGGTTAATTGTTAATGCCTGTTCGTGCCGGATGTGTGCGCGCGTGACGTTACATCGCGACTGTGCATTAACAATTGCGGCTAACCATTTCGGAGGCAGCTGAAAATCTCGGAGGGGTGGAGCTAACTATACACCTAAAGACAAGCAAGATGTCAGCAATTTTAAACCTATAGGTAGGCTTTGGAGGGGCTTAGGGAAAAAAAAATATGGCAAAAGTATTTTTAAATATGCAGCTTCCAATTGAGCATAACTTCATTTAACAGTTTACTTAGCTTTTAAGAAATAAAAACGTGCTTTGCAAGGAAATTAAGCTGTTTTTGCAGCAAATATAACACCTGATGGCTTGGTCTTATTGCCTAAATGAGTGATACGATTATACAAAAACAAACACTATTTAATATAAGTCATTGGTGAATATGGTTTTCAGGGTAAGAGGGTTTTTAAATTTAGCGATAACGGTTTAAACATTTATACTACCGGTACATTACTTTATTGTCTTCTGTATTCATCATAAAATATTACATAGAACAAATGTCAAAGGCTTTCTAATACACAGGTTTTTTTTTGCTAGACGTTACCTTCAATTTATCTTTCTACAAAGATTCAGTTAAGCATAGCATGGCTCATTATTCAACACAACAAACATTATTCATCTCTGTATTTGTATTTATTCTAACGAGTAGTACTGCTGAGGTGTTGCAAATGAAACTCAATTATGAAAACGGATTTTTACCTGAAAACTAACTTTATTAAAATGCAGACATGATGTTATGGGCGTTTCTTCATATGCAATAAATTATCTGACTGAATTTTGGCGATTAGGGAATATACCATCTGCAAATCGCAGTGTAATATGGCATACTAAGTAATGCTTTTTTTTAATGCAATGTGTACACGCATGCACATTTTGTAGGCAGTAATGAGGGAAAACAAATTGGCCAAGACCACACTACAACGCACAAAATCGTGTACGAAATTGCAAAAGTTATCGCACACGTTTGCGTGCGTTGTTTCGCACGTGCAACAGAAATCGCGTGAATTTTCACATCCCCGTGATATCCATTTTAGCGGAAATCGTGGGCGCAATCGCGAACGAAAACACGGGCGCAAAAAACGCACTTGTGTGGTTCAGCCCTAGTGCTAAATTAAGTAGAATGTACATTTCTAGTTCCCTTAACTGAACATTCCACCATAGTTTGTGCTTTTTTATTGGAGAAGCCTTCAGACTGTTGCCAAAAAAGCTTACAAGAATTGCACTTTTTAAACTTAGCATTTTTGCAATCGAATTGATGAATCATCCTACCAGACCATATCCCCAAATGGATTAAATCTGCCTATTGGAACTATGAAAAGCTCCCAGTTCGAAAGCTGGCAGTTGTTTGCTAACGTGTAATAGCGTCCATACGGTCCATTTGCTAGCAGTGTGCTCCATAAAAAAAGACACAAAGAATCCAATTAGTGTCAAGTGGGGAACGTAACTTTCCCTTTTTTTGACTTGATTCCAAGCCGTAGCACAATGATTCTTTTTTCTGATGCTTTTAACTAATTGGCGGCATCCACATTCTTAAGCAACACGCCATTAATCAGATCCAAGGGTACAACAAGCATACACACCAGTTGATTTGTTACTCCCCTGTGGCATGGGTACTAAACTTAAAAAAGATTAGTTTCTGATTTTTTTTTAACTACAAAACACTACTTGCTTCTTCCTATTTTACTCCCTTGTATAAATAAAGTAAAATGTGGAGTCAGGCCTGGGCTTTTAGCTGTAGATTAGCTTGAAAGAGACAAATTCCTGTTCATTCTATTTCTTCTTTTTTTTTGCTTCCTATTTTTTGGACTATATCTCCAGTTTTCGAGCTAAAGACACAAAATTCAGTGCAGAAATACAGAACACATAGGAGAAGTAAGCAGTTACCTAGCTAAGGAATTTGTTAAAGTGTTTCCGAATTATCAGCAGATTTACATACTTTTTTCTGTGTAGACTTGTGTCGCAGACATAATCATTACTTACCTCTTGATTGCAACACCTGCCTCTTGATTGCATACCTAATCAGTGCTTATTAAAGAGTATGTCCACACACAAAACTATAATTTGTAGTTTCCCCCCAAACAACCCTCCCAACCCTAACTGCCTTGTCTGTTTGTAAAAATAGTTAGAAGAAACAGTCAGTGCTTTTTGGTTGGGAGGGGGAAGACTACAATACACCAAAAGGTTTTTATGCAAAAGTAAACCTACAGCACTATGGATCTGGAAGGAGGGAGGGAGAGGGGGAATCGGCTCCACAGAGCATTCCTGAATACCTCCCGGAGGACAGAGAAGAGGCAGAAATCTTTGCACAGGCAGACAGCTAATACTCTTCACTCTTCACTGAGTAAGGTAAGGATTTTTTAACACTACACAGTGGGGCCAGCAGTGGGTTAAATTTTAGTTTTGGGAGTGGACATGCCCTTTAACTGCCTTTCACCTGTGAGCAGACCTAATAAGTCTGTTTACTGGTGATCATAGTGATCACAGTAATGTATACTAAAACCCCTTTGTTTATAATGTATGCCAGTGTGCAGATAATATGATATTGTATAAGGCCCAGGAATGTGCATTCATTATATTTTCTTTGTTTGTATAAATGTTTGACCAGATTAGTCACACTTCCACATAATTTAATTGTCATTTAGCATAAGGAGTGCTTCCACAGCCCTTTAGGCTGGGATATTTTTAGGCCGACTGACTGATCCACGGCACTATCGTCCAGATCGGACATGTTGGTAAATTACGATCGATCGTGCTGTTCCCTACGGGACCTCACGATCGATCGCCCGAACTGAGCTCATAGCGAGTGCTCGGTCGGGACAAATAGCCCCTTCATGTGTACCCAGCCTTAGTCCTAATCAGTGCTGGTTAGCTATCTTGATTGCCTTCAGATGTGAGCAGTCCTAATCACTGCTGATTAGCTGTATTGATTGCCTACGTCAAATGCACAGATTTTAAACTCACACCACATGCAGAAACTCACATTAATAGAGCTTTGTGCAGACTTTTAAACTAATTTCAAAGTTTATACTTTTAAACTTTTCCTTTTTTGTTAACTATTCATCCTCATCCAGAAAACTGACTAATGCAGGAAGCGGATTGAGGGTATGCAAAAATAGCGGCTACCAAGAGATTAAAACATATGTCCTTTGTAGAGCTTATTGCTGGGCTTCATTCAAGCAGCTTGCTATATTCACTGCTACTCCTCCTCGATTTGCCCTTCTATGTCTTGATAATGCAATTTGCAATTTGTTAATACTTATATTTATAGGAGTAGGTCTTTCCTGCTCAACTTCAGCCAATAGCTGTAGATCAAATCATGTTGTTAAAATTTTAAAGGAGTAAATTGGTTTCCTACTGAAAGAAGGATGAATATAATATTTGAGTAAATCCATGTTTCCATTAAAGAGCTATGTTACCAAGTTTTCCATGTGAATAAAAGTGAGGGCCATCTAATAGGGGATGCTAACAAGAAGGACTGTAGGTAGGTAAGGCCAGAACAGAAAGAGTGCTGACTGCTGATTCCCACAAAGACTCAATAAGCCTTTTCCAAGAATCTGACAATTGGCAAGGAAAACATAGGCCAAATTAAAAGGCTATTGTATCCATAGAACAACTGTTGACTGTGAATTGGATAACTGCTGCAAAAATGGAATGTCTTGTCAAGACTGTAAATAGACATATTGCTTCCTTACTGCTGGTTTTTACTTTTTAATTCATGTCCCCCGTTGCCTTAGTAAGGTGATCAATAGAAGCTTCTGCAATGTAATAAAATTTATACCTGAGTAATTGAAAAAATTACTCTATTGTATCCACTTTAGAAAGTGCATCATCTGATTTTGACCCAAATCTTCCAGCACAGTGTTGTTTCTGCCTCCTCTCTTGAGAGTTAGCAACAAGGCACATTGGTGCATCACAGATTTAACAGTCTCTTCTTGGAAAGAGTATATTCTAACAATAGTGTTTATTATAAAACTGACACACATCAAAAAAGATATATAGGATTCTCCAGTAAATGTGGCCCCCTGGGTAGAGATAAGTCCTGGTTTGAAACGATCATGATTTGGATCCAGTAAATCTGCGGAACTGGCAGAAATTTCAAAAGTATAAAATTAAAAAATCACAGTTGAAAAGTGAAAATCAGGATTGAAAATGTGAAAAATTCGGCTTTATTTGAGCTCGAATTTGGATTTTTAGAATTTCAATAAATTCTGCAGAAATCGAGAAAACTTTTGTTTTTCTCTATTTGTAGGCTGATGAGGAAACAGCTGGTGAAGAGTGAAAAGGTATGTTACAAGCCAGAAACCCAGAATCTAGAATCATATTTTAACAATCTGGTATCATATTTTGTTTAAATGCTCATTTACATTAATGCATCTGAGCAGGGCCAGATTTATGTTTTTGTTCACAGGATCAGCTAGATTTTTGTAGCCCCCCTCTTAAAGTCTCACATAAAAGCATAAAGATATATGCAGTTACTATAGCTATGTACACACAGGTGCACATGATGCGATCAAAATCTGTGAAAATGGATCGGAAATGTCTGTAAATTTCAACAGACCATGTGTCCAGTTGTGATAAAATACTGACAATACTGCCATCAGACAGACATCCAATTGGTTTCTTGAAAGGTAGTCTGACTGAAGGGGAAGATCTAGTCAGCTTTATGTGCTGCAGGAAGTTACAGGGCATCTGTAAATATTTGTTTCAGGTGACAAAAGGTTTAGAAATGCCCCTGTAAAATAGAAAATTAATTATTTTATTTTAATCATATTGATAAATTTACACAATTTGAATGTAGGGGGATATAAACAACTATTACTTGCAGTAAGGTTAGCTTTTACTAGCACATGTGTACAAACAACAAAAGGGCAGCAACTATTCACAAAGGGAAAACAGCCTGGTCAGAACACTAAAGGATAACTGTATTGCCTCAATGCATTTTTTTTTTAAATTGCTTTAAAAAGAGTAAAGGTATGCAGCCCTCCCCATATTTTTTTCCTGATTTAGAGCCTTTCTCTGCCTTCAATTAGCCATGCTGTGATGGGGGCATAACAATTCTGTCTGCCTCTAACTGTCACTCAAGGCTAGCATGCAAGAAAACACTCCTCCACCCTTTCTTGATCAGCTTGATTATGTAGGCTGTATCCTAGCAACAGGGCATTTCAAGTTGGTTTGACTGGCAGAGGAGGAGGAGAGAGGTTGTAACAGACATTCCTACCAGCCAATGACAAGTGTTATGTTAAACATGGCCCTGGGCCGTCTAGGAGGTGGGCTTTTAGCACTCATCTTTGCTGTGTGATATCTAAGGGAGGGCAGCACGGCTGTAAACGTGAGTAAGTGATTTCAGCTGCTGGAAGTGTGGACATGTAATGGGGGTGATGTTATTTTTTTTTTATATTGTTATCCTTTAAACCCCAAATGTATCTGCGGTACAATATATATTATAAAACTCACTTATTTTAACTTGGTGATCTAGGTGTACATACCCCAGATCGATCACTTAATTCATACACATCAGCTTATAACAAAAATTCTTAGTAACTGAACTTCTTTCTGTAACGGTTTCCTGGTACTATAGAGGAGAATTACCCGGGAGACAGGTGTTGTAGTCGGGAGTAGGAGGAAGTATGAGTCCAGGAGTCTTTACTGGAACAAACACAATGCTGGAATGGAACTGGAACAATGAAGAGCTGAAGTGTAACAATGCAGTAGTGGAAATAAAGAGCTGGACTGTAACAATTCTGTAGTGGGACTGGAACAATGAAGAAATGAACTGTAACAATGCTGAAGTGGAACAATAAAGAGCTGAACTGTAACAATGCTGTAGTGGAACTGGAACAATGAAGAGCTGAACTGTAACAATGCTGTAGTGGAACTGGAACAATGAAGAGCTGAACTGTAACAATGCTGAAGTGGAACTGGAACAATGAGGAGCTGAACTGTAACAATGCTGTAGTGGAACTGGAACAATGAAGAGCAGAACTGTAACAATGTTGTAGTGGGACTGGAACAATGAAGAGCTGAACTGTAACAATGCTGAAGTGGAACTGGAACAATGAAGAGCTGAACTGTAACAATGCTGAAGTGGAGCTGGAACAATGAAGAGCTGAACTGTAACAATGCTGGAGTGGAACTGGAACAATGAAGGGCTGGACTGTATCAATGCTGTAGACAAGAGCAAGGAAAACAGGATTCAACTGGAGGGCTGAGGAACCTGCGAGCCCACTGACGGCAAGAACAATTGACAATTGGGCGTCCGTAGAGCAGGGTTCATTTGAACTTTTGCACCGGGCAGCACGAGTACGTGGTGACGTCACCACGCCACTCGCGCGTGATGTGCGAACGAGCGCGACCTGGTTGGGCCGGGAGATCAGGTAAGTTCCTTACACTTTCATTGTCTGGGGGAACTTAGAAAGCATATGCACGCTGGACTTACCCCTGCTGTCGGGTGGTCTGGGTACTGGAACAGCCCGGAACCCTTCGCTGAATTCTGCAGTCACTGTAAACACACTCAAATGATGAGGAAGGCTGTTCCCCATTCCATGTAGTAGTAAAACACCAGGTCCCCGATACTTTAGTTGGGTTAAAACTTCAAGACTTTATTGGCACATCATTAAAATTCACTCAAATGCCTGACGCGTTTTGAGCGTAATACACACTCTTAATCATAGGCCAAGGTATGATTGGCCTATAATCAAAGGTTAGCTTTTACTTTAATGTGAGTTTGTGATCTGTATGAAATCCAACCTTAAGGTATACCTGCTTATCAACGAGTCTAATGTATCCCTGTTCAAATATTGATACAGTTGTCTAAAATAAAACATGGCCATTCAGTTGCACATAGCATGTTTTAATGAAAATGATGTTTCTTGTACCATAAACTGCATTATTCATGAGTTTTTCTTATACCAGGTCTTATACAGGTGGTAGCATTTTTTAAATTTCCAGATTCAAATTTATACATGGATAATTAAATAAATGCATGCAAGAAACAGCAATTCAGGCTTTTTACTGAAACAGATAATTCCAATGAACGCACAGCTTGGTTTTAACAGCCAAGTGTGGTTTGCATATCACCAAACAGCTGGGATAAATTTTAAAAGGTCCATTGAGAAGGTTTATTTTAAATTAAGAAACCTTACACTCTAAAAACCACTTGTCTTCTTTGACTGTTCGTATCTCAGCAATAGAAACCTCACTCAATTATTTATGGTCCACTTGGCTAAAGTGTTTTTAAATAGCCAGTTAGTGTGAGACTATAGGCTTGTGTCCATTTTTAAAAGCTGCTCAACTAACCTTGATACTAAAACATTGTTTCAAGCTTTGGTTCTTATCATATAAGTAACTATGGTTAAGTTACTTCTGCACCACCTCTTACATGCAAACGGACTGCAGCGGACTTGCAATACTTGGAAATGCCACCAGTATATATTCAGATACAAAAAAGATCTTCACATAGTCTTATGCATTTCGGATGTATAGACCTTACTCATAGACTGAATGTTTTCCATACACCTCCACCCATTTAAAAACAGCCAGCAATCAATTGGTTTTGACACTTTGTTCATTTTCGTTACATTAAAGGGATGTTGTATTAGGGATACGTTTTTCTCTATCAAAGGGATATATAATTTTCCATTTTTAAAGGGCATATACAGGGATCACACCCCACCCAGGTGTCACAGGAGTCTCCTGGATTTTGGGGTGTTCTCCTGCAATTCCGCGAGACTACCCCCAACTCCCGCAACATGAACTTACCTGTAGTCTCTGCCTCCGGAATGCCCCTTTTCATCCACCACGCCCCTAACCACATCTATTTTGTAACGCAAATCATGTCATGTGCCACCCCTGCCCCTAACTCCACTCCCATTTTATTATGTCACTGGTGTCACGCTGGCCCACCATTCCCCCTTCCTGCCTCCTTCTCCCCACCCTGCCCAGAAGCCGCATTCAGCATGGTATGATGTTTGCATATATTAACTTTCTTAAAAAGGGGGTCCCACATCTAACATCAATAATTGTAATCATGTTGTCACAGAGATAAAAATCCATTGTAAATATTTCATCATAAATTAGAGGTAGAAATTAATTGTAAAAATTTCAGCACAATATTGTACAAGTTTTTCATTATAGGCATTTCCTGTGCATCATTTCTGTAGGCACAGGTTAGGATCAAAAAGCATCCCTATAAGAAATCTAATCACATGATCGTTACATTTGGACAGATCTCTTCCATTATATTCCATAAAATGTCTTCCTACAGGAGATCTGGTGTCTTTATTTGCTTTGCTGTTCAGATGTTCCCTAATCCATTCTTTTAAGTGACAGATTGTTCGTCTGACATATTGTTTGTTACATTTTGAACAGCATAGCAGATATACTACTAATTTTGTATTGCAATTGATATAATCATTAATCTCATATTGTTTTTAGTTCTCCTTGAATAAAATGTCTTTGCCATTTTCATTATGTCACAGATTTTACCTCATTTAAAGTTTCCTTTTGTGTCCAGCCAATTTCTCTTACTATTTCGCTTTCTGTCTTCCTAACATAGGCTTAGCACCACTAAACTGCCCATGGTTTTACCCTTCTCTTATTTCTAACAGTTCTATATGCTTTTGTTACTAGTTCCTTATTGTAGCCTCTTTGTATAAAGCAATTTCCTCGCACTCTAATGAATTGCCCTGTTGGTATACCTCGTATGGAATGACAGCCTGTGGCTTCTAAAAGTGTGTTAGAGCTGTTGTAGTATTAAGGGAGCTGTTGCAATGTAAATGGTTTGTAAATGTGAGGGCAGTGAGGTTGAGGAATGCTCTGCCTCGAAATGTTGAGTTTGCTGAATCTCTGTACACATTCAAAATAGGCTTAAGCTAGCCATACACAAGCAATGGTTTTTCCGATTGGATTTACTTTGGGCGGAAATGATTGTACAACCAATCAGAACAACATCCTAATTCCCCACCTGGTGCTGCCGATCATAAGTAAATTTCAGATTGAAACCTACGGAAGATAGGCTCTGAAATCTTTCCGCCTTGCCCGATCATAGTTTTTTGATAGACCAATCAGTAAAGAAAGTTAGTTCCATTTCCCAGGTCCCTGAGCCATTTACACTAACTTACTATTACTAGTTGTATTTAGTTCAGTGAAAAATGTCATTACTTTTAAAATAATTATTTATATTATGCATACCTAGTTATTCTACATATTCTCTTCCATTTTAAAAAAAATCAGTTGAATTTACTCACATACCTCTAGGGTTGCTACCATGGCAGGGAGAAAAATACTGGTTATGGGGGGTGCAATAAATATCAATTTACTTCGTGGAGTAGTTTGAGTACTATGGCAACTACTTATAATATTGCAGATAACAAAATTACATTTGTTGTATACTCACACAAATCAAAAAATAGTAGCCTGATCAGTATCTTTAAAAAAAAATTCTATAGATACTAGTTTACCATTCAGGCTGGTGAAATATCTTGCACCCCATTGTAAACAGTATTGAGGCATCTGTTTTTCTCTCTTTTTTTCAGTCTTTACACAAAATATCTAACGGTGGGTAAAGCTCAGATACTGTCAGATCCAATGGTATTGGCTCTTTATTGTTACTGTGTGTAGTGCTTTTCCAAACAATTGTGAAGCCTATGAACGCTCACTGTTGGCCTTGCAATCATTTGGAAATGCACGAAAATTTCCTTTGGACGTCTCCCTGTACTTAAAACATAGGGAGTCAGCAGTGGCTGAGGGAAAATTGCAGTCCCGAGCATTCTCCCTATGCTTTACATAGGGATACCGCTTGAGAGTGTGAGTAGGGGGATCTTTGAAAAATGACAGACAGGTTCTTGCAGCACGGTGGCTCAGTGGTTAGCACTGATTCCTTGCAGCGCTGAGGTCCTGTTCGATTCCACCCTTGGACACATCTGCAAGGAGTTTGTAAGTTCTCCCCGTGCTTGCGTGGGTTTCCTCCGGGCACTCCGTTGATAGGTTGTATGTGTCAAATAAATGTGCTTAGATTTTAAGCTCTTCGGGGCAGGGCCTGATCTGAATGTATCCATGTAATTGAAAAGCGATACGGAAGATGTTGGCGCTATATAAATCCACAATAATTTATAGTATTTATAGTATTTGAGGTTGAATAAAGACATACGCCCAACCAGTCCAACCCATCTAGCAATATCCTCATTTCCTGCCTAACTGTTGATCCAGAGGAAGGCAAAAAAAACCCACCAAATTTATAAAGGGGGAAAAAAGTCCAAAATGCATCACCTTACATTTATCAACATTGAATTTCATCTGCCACTTAGCAGCCCAATGTGACAATCTATCTAGATCCCCCTGCACATCCTCTGAAGTTTTTAATGGTCGACAAAGTTTTGTGTCGTCAGCAAACACAGAAACCTTGCTTACAATACCCCCACTTCCCAAATCATTATACATAGTTAAATAAAGCGGCCCCAACACAGAACCCTGTGGCACCCCACTTAGCACTTTAATCCACTTTAATCCCTTTTACAACTACTCTCTGCATCCTATTCATTAATCAATTTACTATCCATGTACAAATGTGACTCCCCAGACCAACAGACCTTAGCTTAAACATTAGTCGCCTATGGGGGACTGTATCAAAAGCCTTTGCAAAACCAAGTAAACTACATCTACTGCTATACCAGAGTCTAAATTTCTACTTACTTCCTCATAAAAGCCAAGCAAGTTAGTTTGACAAGATCTATTCCTCCTAAATCCATGCTGGTTACTACTTATAATGTCAGTCCTTGAAACATACTCTAGAACATGTTCCCTTATTAAACTTTCCAGGATCTTCCCCACCACTGAAGTTAAACTTACAGGCCTGTAATTACCCGGCTGTGAACGACTACCCTTTTTGAATATTGGAATAACATCAGCCTTTTTCCAATCCAGAGGCACACCACCGGACATGAGGGAATCAGCAAAAATAAGAAACAATGGCCTAGATAAAACTGAACTTAGCTCCTTAAGTACCCGAGGATGTATTTTATCCGGTCCAGGAGATTTACTAATATTAACCTTATTTAGTTCTTTCTGTACCATATCCTCGGTTAACCAAAGTGAACTTGAATCTTGTATACCTTTATTGCTACTATACTCTATGATATCTGTACTTGGATCTTCTATAGTGTATACAGAGGAAAAAAAATTATTCAAGACATTTGCTTTATCGCCATCCTCCGTAACTAACTTATCCCCATTAATTAATGGTGCCACATTCTCAGTCCTCATCTTCTTACTATTAATATACTTAAAAAAATGTTTAGGCTTAGTGATGCTTTCTTCAGCTATCCTAACTTCATTATTAATTTTAGCTAGTTTGATTGCTTTCTTACACTCCTTGTTACAGTTTTTATACTCCCTAAAGGCCCTTTCCGTTCCCTCGGCCTTAAAGGTTTTAAATGCCTTTTTCTTCCTTACCATTTGCCTCTTTACATCAGAATTCAGCCACATGGGCGCGGATTTATTTTTTTTACATTTATTTCCCAAGGGTATAAATTTAGATGTGAACTGGCTTAAAATCCCCTTGAACACAGTCCACTTCTGTTCAGTACCTTTACCTGATAATACATTATCCCAGTTGACATTCTGAAGAGCTGCTTTTAACCTGGGAAAATTTGCCTTCCCGAAATTAAGTCTTTGTTAAACCAGCGCACTTTTCCTTTATATCTATAATGCCTTTATATCTATAGTTGCCTTTATATCTATAATGCGCTCCACGATGTTAAATATTACCAAATCCAACAGAGCTCCTTTTCTAGTAGGAACCTCAACCACCTGTGAGAGAAAATTATCCTGCAACAAATTCAGCTTTTTCTGTGATGGCAGTTCCACCACACCAATCAATGTCAGCGTAATTAAAGTCCCCCATAATGAGCACACTCCCCAAACTTCCAGCCCTTGCCAACTGCATATGAAGTTGACTCACCTCCTCTCTGCTAGCATTTGGCGGCTTATAGCAGACACCAACAATGACATTACCCCCTTTCCTGTTGCCTAATTCCACCCATATTGCCTCCAGTTATCTCCTTTTTTAAATTTGGCTTCAATTCTTTTTTAACATAAACACATACTCCTCCCCCTTTCCTTTTTTCTCTGTCCTGCCTAAACAAGGCATATCCTTCTAAATTTACAGCCCAGTCGTGAGAACTGTTCAACCACGTTTCTGCTATCCCTTTTACATTATACTTTTCATTCAATGCCATAATTTCCAATTCACTCATTTTGTCAGCCAGGCTTTTCGCATTTGCAAACATACATTTTAGATTATGATCCTGTAATTTATTCGTACACTTTAATACACATGCCTCCGTATCCCCTATGCTAGCCCCACCCCCCTTTTCGCCCACGACTGGCTTATCTACACCCTGCTTTCCTCCTGGGCTATCTATCCCAGTGAGACTGCTAAATACCCTCCCCCCCAACCTAGTTTAAAATCTCCTCCAACCCTCTAGCCATCTTCTCCCCTAAAACAGCTTCACCGACATCAGTGAGGTGCAACACATTCCTTCTAAAGAGCCTGTAGCCGACAGCAAAGTCTGCCCAGTTCTCAATAAACCCAAACCCTTCTTCCTTATACCACTCTCTTAGCCATGCATTAATGCTCCTAAGCTCCCGCTGTCTCCCTGGCTTAGCACGTGGCTGCGGTAGTATTTCTAATAACACTACCCTGGAGGTCCTTGCTTTTAACTTGGCCCCTAGCTCTCGGAAATCATGTTTAAAGACCTCACCTCCTCGTTTAACTTTGTCATTGGCACCAATGTGAACCAAGACCGCCGGGTCACACCCGGCCCCACGCAATAATCTGTCTACACGATCCACCACATGCCGAACCCTAGCACCAGGCAGTCAGCACACAGTTCAGCATGTAGGGTCTTGGCGGCAGAGTACCCTATCTACCTTCCTTATAATGGAGTCCCCTACGACTACCACCTGCCTTGCATTCCTGATCCTTCGTTCCTCCTACCTTGTATCAGAGATGGCAGTCTCCTGGGTGCTCAAGGGACTAGCCCCCTCCATACACGCTAATTCTGAGGTGTCCTCCTCCAGTTCATTAACTTAGGCGGCAAATCTGTTGGGATGGGAAATCTGGGAAGAAGCCACCCTACCCTTCCGTCCCCCACTTCCCCTAGTAACCCTAACAAAACTACCCCTCAACCTTCCCTGTCCCACTTCCACCCACCTCTATACTGGCCCCGGCCAGTGCCTGCTGACCCCCCAGTTCTGCCAATCCCCGCAATGCTGCAAGCTGCCCCCTTAGACTCTCCACCTCAGCTTCCAAATGGGCAACCCACTCACACCTGACACAGACATAGGTTCCCTGGAACATCTGCTCCAGGTTCCTATACATGTGGCAGGATGCACAGTGCATGGTACCGACAAAACTGTCCCTTCTAATACACCACACCAGCATAGTGACGCACAAACCTTGTTTAATTGCCCTTCTTGTTTCAATGTCCTTCTTTTTCTGTGTCCTTGAGATAATAATAATAATTCTATATGTCATCTTTCAAAGTTCTTTGATATGTGTACCCAGCTTTAGTGAAAGCCACTTTAGGTGCCTAATTAGCATTTCACACATTGGCACAGAGTGAGGTGTGGTTGGCAGAGACCTTCAAACTGGTGAGTTTCTTTTCAAAATCAAATGTTCTGAGAAGTTTCTGTTTTGAAAATCTCCATATAAGGGCAGAAATTAAGTGAACAAATTGGATTTGATTATTTTGTTTTGGATAAGTTATTTTCCATGTAACAGCAATATACTTTCATTTACATTATAATTTCAATTTAATTTACAATATAATTTCAATATACATTAATCTTGTACAGAGACTGATTTGATCACATGCAAACAGTCAGCTTGTTGACTCAGCAATGAAATCTGTTGTCTTGCATTGTGCAATCTGTTTGTTAGAAATCCGATAAAATCTTTGGATTCAGCTGCAGCAAGAGGCTGGTGAAAAACTATTACTGAAATGTGACACTTTATTCACTTTATTTCATAGACTGTGTCAGATCATTTCTTCACCCACAGAATACATTTTATCTTGCATGGATAGATTTAACATATGTCATGCTGGCATAAACTGAAAAATTCTGACAGAATTCTGATAGGCAATAAAACATAATAATATAGACATACACAGCCAGATAAACGTCTCTTCTGTTCTTTATAGCTGTAGTTCTACTGCTCTTTCATGCAATAAGCAGTTAAGTTCCCAGTTACTTCAGCAGAACCTGTAATTCTTCATAACAGGACAGAAACTGGAGCAAACCAAGGAGACCTGTTAGTGACAGGAAAGCTTGGTTGGTGGCACAGAAGATGTAAAAAAAGAGAAGATGTAAAAAAAACCACCTCAAACCCTAATTTATTTCATTTATAACTCTTTATAACACAAAAAAAGGAATTATGATGTAAAGTGTAAGAAATATAATTAATAAAATGAAACAAATCTTTCTATATGATGAGATGGAATCTAGGAGTAATGACGTTTGCATTGTGTTTTTTTTTATTAATTTATCAACTTTAAATAAGTGCATTTCATTCTTTTAAAGTGTATTTAATTTTCATTATATTATTTATTATTATGATTGTTTGGGGGAGTTAAGTCAATGATTGAACATTCCTTTTTACAAAATGGACCATTTCCTGAACACATAGAAAACTATTACCGCTATGTTGATGACATTTTCTTATGAAACAGAATCGACATGTAAACTGAGGCAAATCATTTTTTAACTAATCACACAGTAATTAGAGTTAATTACCACCAATCTTAAATCTGATTTTTTTTTCTTCTCTGACTTTTTTTAAGCTCTGTGAGTTTTACTTTTTAAAGAGGGTGGAGCACATCTAGTCAGTAAAGGGCTGTCAATCACCCAGCCCCTCTCCCTGGCACACTACATGTAGAAACTATCCATTCTACAAAAGTAAAGCTTCTTTCTCTATCAGTGCATGACTAATTGATTCAGCATTAAGATCAGGAAAAGGAATAAGCATTATCTGTTTCGCTGTGCTCTTTTTGTGCAGATAAACACAATCCTACAGTTAGCTGTTGTCTGTGTTTGTTAAGTCCCAATGTATCACTGTACCTAAAGAAATCAAGCAAAGCAGTTTTACTTTCACTTTCACTATAACACATCACTGGGTGAATGCTATTGGCTGTATTGAGGCTCAGATCATCTTTACTGCACATGCTCCACACTCTAGCTGTGCCTCAGTTTTGGGAGGGGTTGGATACATAGAGAGGGGACATGCATACTAACTAGGAGTGAGCTGAACAGGACATGAGGAGATCTAGTGACAGGGAGCACTGAGAGCAAAAAGGGATCAAGTTCCTGACAGCATAAAAAAATATAGAAAAGGATAAAGGCAAGTCATTTTTTTCAGTTTAGTGTCCCTTTAAGTTTCTCTGGCTATGCAAATAAGGTACATGAAAGTATTAAATTCACCCTTGAATACGGCAATAAAAAAAAAAAATTCTGATCAGTAGGCAATAAAAGCGTAAACACAACTGGGCACAGAACTTTACAGGAAACCAACAGATAGACCCACTTTTTGCACACAAAAAACTTGCAACCAGGAACAATTAAAGGCCTATTTAAAAGTCAATGTATGCGGTGTAGCAGGATAGTCTCCACTAAACAAGACTATGAGATACAGAGAAAGGAAATGATCATACTGTAAGTAGGGGCTACACAAATAACAGAAGGGAGGTACAGAGATTACTAAGAGATTGGTTGCTTAACCAGACACAGAAGGAATCAAGAGGAGATGAAAGATTAACTTTTACTAGTAAATATGACAACTGGTCAGAACAGGTGAAACAAGTGACTAAAAATGAATAGCCATTCCTGAAAGGTGATGAGTTCTTAAAAAAGTACTCTCCGTAAAACCCAGGTTTGCCTACAGATGAGGAAAAACATAAAAGATATTATGGTTAAAAATTATATAAACACAGTACAAAAGAAATCCATAACACAAAGATTTCTTTAAAACCAAAAGTGGGGACTTACGTCTTTCTGAACTGTCAGAAGTTAAATTAAAGGGGGAAAAGTTGTTTGACTTAAAGGGGAAGTTCAGTGCAAATACATATGCTTTTCAGAAAAAAGAGCAGTATTTTTTCATTCCAATTACCTTAATCTGCCAATCCAGCATTATGTCTGTGTATAAATAAACACTTGCGAAATAATAACTTCCTGTTTGTAGAACCCCTAGTAGAGACCGTTCTGGTCTTGCCCTTGACCCAGCACCTGGGTTGATTCAGTTGCTCAGTAGAGATCTGAGCATGTTTGACCCATCCAACAGCCAATCAGTAGGAATTACTGTTAGGAACATTCCAAGGTAATGGTGCATCCTGGGAAGAAGAAGGACCGTTGGAACCGGAAATGTCAGCTCACTAATGTCAACAGCAGGGAAAAGCAAAGGGAATGAAAATGAAATCAACTGATTTTTCAAAATGGGAGAGAATATGTAGAATAACTAAGTATGAATTACACAAACTAACAATTTAACAAATATTGATAAATTCCACTGAACTGTCCCTTTAATAAAGGGATGTCTATCCAGGTTAAAGGGTAGTATACTTAATGAAATGCCCATGTGGGCTAGTTTATGTAGGATAAACTAACAGAACAATAAGATAAAGACTGAAAGAGCATAGAATTAACATAAGAGGGGCAGATAAGAGATCTAGCGTAGCCAGGCACTTTGCGGAATATGGAGGGGTGGATTTAAACATCAGGAGTTTGTAGGCCTGCTATCTTTAGTCCCACCCCTAACACAGGCCACACCCCTAAACCACACACATTTTCTCTTTTTTGGGAAGAAAATAGATTGTATAGGAGGTGGATTGGTGAGGGGAGATTGACAACCACCCCTCCAACTACAGGCACCCATAGACATGTGTTTACTGTCCCTAATGATAATTTGCAGCCTGAGAATATGGGCATAACATATGCCAGTTATGCTGGCAAATTGAACAAGTGCTAGGTGGAAATGATGTAGAAAGGAGGCTTCTACAAAGAGAAGCTTACTGGAAAATGGATACAGTATTCCCTAAGGCTGGGTGCACACCAGCCTATTATTTGTCCTGACCGAGCATTCAATGCTCGGGACAAATGATTGTTGGTCGCGGCAACTGCACAATCAGCCGTGAATTACCAACGGAACGGATTTACCCGTGGATCAGCTGGAAATATCTGTTGGTGTGTATCCAGCCTAAGGGACTGAATGAGAGATTGAGCCTTACATGTTTCTTGAACCTTTTGAAAATATACAATACTAATCTTTCAGATGGAGTGGGGTTGTGTAGAAAACATAGAAATATTGGTTGAATAGCCTTCTCCATGCTCAAGTATGTGTTATTACTGAATTTGTTAAATATATCTCTTACGTAGGGTGGACATTTGTGGTAAGCCTCTTACACACGCTCGATTTTCAATTGAGGCACGACCCCCGACGAACTGCCGATTCGGCCGAGAATCGTCTGTGTGTATGCGCTCAGTCGGGGGTCGTTCGTTGATCCGCCTGGTTACTTACATCCCTTCCCAGGTTGCTGCAAATAAATACACTGAAATCGATCGCATTGGTGAAATGCAGGACTTAGTCCTGCATTTATTAAACTATCTGGGAGATTCAATAAAAGCTCTTATCGTTTAAAATGATGCTAATTTTGCCCCAACCAATCAGATGTTAGCTTTCAAATGTTACATAAGATCTGATTGGTTGGAGCAAAATTAGCACCATTTTAAACGATAAGAACTTTTATTGAATAACCCTGTATATATACTAAATTATTTATTAAACTATATAATCACACAAGAGAAAGTCCCCTCATCCCAGGGGAATGTGACTTGTTTATTAAAGACATCAAATGGGTATCCATGGAAAAGTGCAGTAGCTTGTAGCCATCGCTATTAGCTTAAGTTTTGACTTTTATGACATCAATAGAGCGATGGAAAATCAGAGTGCATCTTAGCCAACCCACTCCCACTGTGCAGTAATCACTTAGTACATTTGAGATATGTTTGTAATGCTGCTGGGTAAAAAATAAATAGCTGCAATCCTTTACTTAATTTTATTAAATTAATCTGACTGAATTGCCCTGGGTCACACTTTATAAAACAATAAGTTTGAACATTGTCCTTAGTCACTGCCAATGATCCATAAAATCAGTGTAATAGAGACACCACTCAGATTTGTCACATTGCGGTAAAATTATGTTGCTGGAATTTTTCAGGCAGTTAAAATAACCCAAACACCTAATTAACTGTGAAAGTGTTTTAATCAATGCTAGTAGCATGCTTTTCTGTAAATGAGAGTATTGTTGAAAAGCATTGCTGGTCCTTGGGGCTATAAAAGGTTTTGAAGACGTAAACTTTTGTAACATGAGAACAACTTGCTTTGCAGCTTTAACCGCCTATCTATATTGTTAGTTCTATTTGCTGACGTTGTCATACCAACATCTTTCAGACGTGGCGCTCACCAGTAAAGTCTCATCAGGTGACAATGAGTCATGTTGGGTAGGAGAAGATATCCCAAAGGTAAAGGCTGATGTAATCACAGCGTGGCTCACATGTTACTGCTGACTAGTCATAGTTTCTTTTCTCCCCTAATCTATGATTTAAGAAAATAGTCACTATACTATGTGCTATAGAACATTGCTTGCTTATGATGTTTAATGTGTTATAGTGGATAATGCACCCCCAACTGTAAATTATAAGCATATTAGAAGTCACCAAGGAGTTCCGTGACCATATAAAAGCACGAGGCCGCAGGCCGAGTACCTTTTATACAGGTACAGTTGGGGGTGCATTATTTATTATAACTTACCCCTTTGTGGCTTCTGGTTTCCTTCTCCTGGAACTGTAAGATTATAAGGCTATAATCTTACAGTTCCTCTCATAGAAATCGACTACAGGAGTAGGTTATAACACTATACATACTTGTAAAAGTTTGACATACCTATATACAAGCTGAATATGCGGCTGCTTTTGACGTGGCTGGCAGTCCTTCATCCTGGCCAACCAAAAGCAAACAAAGCAAAACAAAAGATAAAACAATTCTTTATCATTCTCAAAACTCCTGGATCATTACAGGGAGGGAACAGTACAGCACCACCCATAACACCTTAATGATGGTGGCTACATCTACGTGTCTTAGAGTTATTCTATAACTCAGTGATGCACAACTTGCGGCCCAGCAGTATTTTTTCACGGCTCGCACAGAGCCACGAGTGGGCGTAGAAAGGGGGGCGGTGGGGCGTTCCCGGGGCATAGCCATGCTGGCTGGGGGCGGAGCTAATCCCTGCGGCCTGCTCACTATTCTCAGTGCCGCTAAGGCGGCCCCTAGTGTCGACTGGGTTGGGCACCCCTGCTATAACTAGTCCCTTAAATGACAGCGCCAGCGGTGATAAGCATTAAATGTCTTATATATTTGGTTAAATAATTTACATGAATGAATTGTTGCCACAATGATGATGTCTGTTGAAGCTGTCAAATGGAAATCTTTGGTCCTAAGGGCTAGGTCCCACTAGTGCATTTTGCATTTTGCATTTGGATTGCATTTTGCATGTGCCCTAGTGGGGCCTTGGCATTGCAGCTGTTGGCCATTACCCAGCCATAGTAGTTTGCTTGTACCTTTTGCCATCACCCAAATAAATAAACGAATGCATCTATAAATATACAACAGAACCAGGGCATTAAAAAATATGAAATGTAGGGGCATTTCAGCCAGACTTAACAATTTTTTAAAAAATTTCCTATTTTCTTTTGGCCTTATTTATAACAGGGCTTAAGGTAAAAACTATGAAGCAAAAAGTAACGATAATTACGCTGAAAATCTGGTGAAAAGTCAGATTAACGCTGTGAATCAGACAAGTGAATTCAGAACATTTCCCTAACTACCATTTCCTAACTGCTACCCTAGTCAAAGAAGATTACCTGGTCCTACAGAATTACCTAGGGGTCCCTGATATGCAGGCCCTCATAGCCCCTGAGCTAGACCCATCCCTGCTATCCACTGGCAGCGATTACAGATCTCAGGGTTCTCAGATGGACCAAACACTGCGTAACATTCAATTTAAAATCGCAGACGCTGCAAGACCGTTACTGTTCATGCTGTCCAAAGGTGAACAGGAAGGGAACATAGACGCAGACCAGTCAATCCGCTCCCTTCTCTCTTCCAAAATGGCCCTGTTAAAGGCCACTAGCAGAGCTACCCTAATAATTGGGCAGACCTTCAATCACATTACCAACATTGGCTTACTTCAGCTGGCATGGCAGAATTAGCCTCTAAGTCCCAAGAATACCCGAACATAGACTCCAGCTGCCTATTCGGAGAGGAGTTTATACAGGAGGTCAAAGGCAGACACAAAGCGAAAAAGTCATTCGCAGAGTTCATAAAGCCTAGATATATCTCCTCTAAGAGACCCTTTCACTAGAAGGGACGCTACTTCAAAGCCCCGAGACTTCCAGAGGGGCAACTCTGGCAGACTTACCAGAGGATCCGGCTCAGACCAGGGCGCCTTCCTCAACAGACAAGCAGCCTCAGGTCAAAAGACCTTCACTGGTAAGTACCCATTATCCAGACACCAGATGTCTCTATCAATTCTTTGCCTCAGACACCCACTGTTCGCAAAAATAAACCAGACCTTTGGGAAAAGGCAGATAGATCTGTTTGCCTCAGAAACTTCGGCACAGACACAAAAATTTGTGTCCAGACAGTAGTCGAAAAACGCATGGAGAGTGGACGCACTGTCCTTTCCATGGACAGACCTACCCAACCTATATGCATTCCCTCCCCCCATACTGATGCCACAGGTCTTACACAAAATTGTGACAGACAGAGTGAGGGATTTAGTCAATATACCCACTATGGCTATCCAAACCATGGTTCCCCAGGATACAACCATGGTACTGTGACAGAAACTACCGCTAGGCATGACAGTCGACTGCTTCCAGGGGGTCCCAAGACCTTTTATCCAAGCTGCCACAATTAATGTGGATTGCAGCTCGAATCAATTTTTCTTCTTCCAGCAGCTATCCTCCACATCCAATACCTTAATAACTCATCCCTGCACCGTAAAACGATCACAAAATATAAAAATTATATTGAATTTCTGTCATGGTACACAACCAGAGAATCACAGATCACCCAACGCAATAGAATTCCTCTCCAACAAATTCCAGTCAGGGATATCACCCAATACCTTAAAGTCATATGGATCGGGCTAAAATATCATCATTCCAGAATTGACGACAAATGCTCTCTCCATAGGCTACTAAAAGGAGCATCTCTCTCCAGACCACCAAGGCTGAGATATACATCCACTTGGGATATTGACATCTCCTAAATTTCCTAGCTACTTGGGACCTACCATCCTAGCCCTTTGTTCCCTAGGGAATTAAATGAACATGTTTACTAGCTCTAGCCTTCGCTGCTAGATCAGCTGAGCTTACCTTAATACATATTCACAAGCCCTGGTTGTCATTTACACCAGGAGGAGCACACTTAATCCTCAAGGGGAGAACCAAAACAACACACATTGCCCCGGAACTGGTGGAAATCAACCTCTCCAAGGACCCTTCTGAACCCTCCTTATGCATAGTATCTCACCTGAACAGATACATGGGACTCTCTGCAGAACACAGAGGGAACACCACTCAACTGCTCATCACATCCAGACCCCATTCAGACCCGCCTGTTCTAAAATGATAAGAGGCTAGATACTCTCTGCAATGGACGGCGCTAATATCAACACTTCGATATTTTGTCTCCATTCTCTCAGAAGTGCAGCCACCACAAAGGCAGCATCCAAGGGACTTCCCCTACAGACAATCCTGAAAGCAGCCCGGTGGACCTCTGACAGAACGTTTGTCAGACACTACTGGAGACCAACAGAGCCAGAGAGACTTATCTTCACAAGGGCAACAACCAGGTATGTGCTACTCTGCCCACCAGCTGTTGCTAGGTGGCTGCCTTCCGTGGGACAAAGAAGTGTTTGCAGGAATCTATGCACTGCAAACCTCATTTGTCCTAGTGAATAGGACAGCAGCCTAGCAATAGTGCCCAACCCTGCCCTCCCAAGGGAATTCCTGTTTGTTGTAAAATACAATATGTCAATGTTGTACTATTGTGTACCTTAGAGAAATTAAGTCCACACGTCTCCAGGCAATTTAACATAGCCTTCTTAGTAATGCCAATAGTTACAATCCTTCTCTCTCTATCCATCCCTACCTCCAGGACGTCCAAGGTTCGAGAAGTGACAGAAGCCAGCTGCTCAGAAAGATAGCAGAAAGTGATTTCATCTATAATCAGTAGACCACAAGTCCAGCAGCATGACAAGTTGTTATTGAATTTTTACCCAGTTATATATATATTTTCTTGTGAAATTCAAGCAAAAAAAAAAAAAAAAATTAAAGATGATATAGGGTTCTGGGTACTGAATAAATAGTTCAAACCTATCCAACTCTCATGTCTTAAATCATTCTCAATCACAAGTAATAATAATTATAATTATTCCTCGTGGCTCCACTAGCCAATTCATAGGACAGCCATCTGCTTCCTGTAAAAAATCTGATTTAGGAGCGAGATCTCGCAAGATCTCGGACCTCGCACGCGCCCCAGGCACTAAGTTCCTGGATGCGCACCTCCTTTTTCTTCAGAGCAACTGATTCGGGAGGCAGCCGCCAAGCCCACCAGCTGTTGCTAGGTGGCTGTCCTATTCCCTAGGACAAATGAGGTTTGCAGTGCATAGATTCCTGCAAACCCTTCTGTGCAGATCAGTGAATGTGATGGTAAATAGGTAACACCCACTTGGTGGATTTTCAATGTAGTGTGAAATAGGTTAATACACATTGAACACTTATCTTTGTTATTTAAAAATAGCCAAATATGTATGGTGTTTTTTCAGCAAAAGATATGATAAATAGTGGAAAACCCACCCAGGTGAATTTTCTCTGTTTTGTTAATAGGGTACACACCATGGCTAATTTTCAGCATACTCTTGCTAATTTTCAAACCAGTTACATTAATAGGGTAACGCACCTATAGTGCTGTGTGAGAAATAGTCATGTTAATGCCAGATTTCAGATCAGTAAGTAAAAGAACTATTTCCACCTCAGACTGGGAGATCAAATGCAGAGAAAGGTAAAATCTCACCTCTTTATAGTGTTAAAGAAAAAATGGTGGAAATGGCACCGAAATTAAATCTTTGCTGCTTTATAAATATGCCCCATTGTGTCATTTGGATTAATGTTTACCTACTGTATACTCCCATGCACCCACATATAACATTACCATGACTGGGCCATTCTTCCTTTCAATGGGAGGATCCCTAGATCAAGCTGCTGCGTGTCCTGCAGATTTGCCAAGTTTTGCTTTAATACTAACAATGAATTTCAACTTTTATTCAATTAAATCTAATTTTAGATTTTAATTCTATCAGTTGGTTTATGATAAATTCTCTTCACTGACTACTTCAAAGTTAAATTGAAACATTTATTTCTGTTGTATTCAATTAGATCAACTGGACTTGAAGTTTAGTTCTTGAAGACGTTTTGCTAGTCATCCAACTGGCTTTCTCAATTCAGAATGACTTGTACAAGAATCTGTGGCAATTATGTACCCTGGAAAATGACCTGGATGAATGAGAACCTTCACAGATTCTTGTACAAGTCATTCTGAATTGAGAAAGCCAGTCGGATGACTAAACTTCAAGTCCAGTTGATCTAATTGAATACAACAGATATACCATGACCTGGATGAATGAGAACCTTCACAAGCATGAAACATGTATTATTAAAGTTCCAGACAATTCTTTACATTTTCCTTTTACATTAGTTACATAATGCGCACATGGTGATCCAATGTGAGTTGATGAAGTAGCTATATATATATTATTCTTTTTAAAATGAGAAACTATACCCTACTTGCATACATTAACCTAGTAATCTCCCTATAAACAATAAACATATATCTTTCTATAGGTTTGATTTTAGAGAAAAAAGTGAGTTGAATGGAAACATTTAACCCTTTCTTCAGCTTTCTTCAGTTGATCATGCTTTAAAACAGTTGATCTCAAATGGTAAAGTACCACTAGAATGAAATCCAGTCCTCTATCCAACATTTATAAACAGGGCACATCATTTAAAAAAAAGCTATTGTACATGCTTCAGTGGACATTTGTTTACAACATGGCAATTAAAAAAAAAAAAAAAAAAAATTAGCCTGCATATACCCCCCAGATGTACATTTTTAATTATACCCCAAATTAAAGGACAAGTTAACTCAAATAAAACTCAAACTCAAATAAAAAAAATGCTTGTTTTGGGGGTAACATGCCCTTTCATTTTCTATTGCATTGTTATTAGTTGCACATCATTTTTTGTATTTTTCTGTATTAAACTGCATTGCTTGTGCCACGTTATTAAAACAAAGTTGTGGAAATGGCACAACTACCTCAAAAGGTGTATTAACCTTTGCTAAGGTGGGTATGATAAGCTAGCAGCACATGCTGCATCTCAACCATTAGATTTTTATTATGGAAAAAAATCACATCAGTTGGATAGGGTTGATGATCAGATAATGGCTCACATAGGCCACTATTCTGCAGAAAGTCAGAGATCAGCAGTGCTACCCACGTTTTCTTGCAGGAAACCCCATCAGCAAAAAATGTTGGGGGTTTAATTGTTTAAAAATATTAATTGTTTAAAACTTGTTTTGGGTTTAATTGTTAAAAAATGTCTTTAGAGTATACCTTTACAAAACAGGGTTTCTCAAGTTAAAGGGCACGTCCACTCTTGAAACAAAAATCTGGTCACTTGTCAGTTACCTGCCTCCAATACCATCTGATATATTTAGCACATTATAAGATGTATTGCTAGCCAGATATTAATGGATAACTTATGACCCTTCATGCAGTCAATTAAGGCTGTCACTGCTGACAGCATAACCAATGATTGACTGCACTTTCCCCTGCTGCCTCCTCTGCACATGCTCATGTTCCTGAGGGCTAAGCCACACTAGTGCACTTTTAAGTGCGATACGATCACGCTTTTAAAAGCGCACAATAGTGTGGCCCAGTTGGAGTGGCCACACTAGGTGCATTGTGGCCATTTGTGCTGTGATCTGTTGTTCCGAGCATATGCAATCACCATTTTTTGGTGCAATCCTTGAAAAAGACAGGGATCAATGCGCAAGTGGGCATAAATATCTGGTTATAAATGCATAAAATAAATCACAAAAAATAGCAAATGGGGTTATGGGAAAATAAATCTTGAGCCACCATTTTTTTTTTGTTTTCAAGAGTGGATATGCTCTTTAAGGAAGTATACTTACCTAAAGTCACCCCCACCCCTTTCCTGAGTCCGGACCTGGACAATGGGAATATCCTCTTCTACCAGAGGATCAAAAATGAAATATAGGGGAGATGCAGTAAAAACTATTATTCCTTAAATATGTCTAAAATCCACACAACCAATGTAAAATTTCCTATTTTCCGAAATTTGCAGAAATGGTTATGTATTGTGCTACAGGTAGTGCAACCCAGATCCAAGTTGAAAGCTGTGTCGTAAAATTTTACTTAATCTCCCCAGTAAATTTGCACTTTTGCTTACCGTGCACCTGTGATGCAGTAACTGTTGCACATTGGTTAACTGCATCATGGCAGAGGAGAACATTAGGAGTGGCAGGTTACTGAGGTTTTTAGGTTTAAAGGCATAGTTCAGTGGAAAATATTATTTTTAAAATTGTTAGTTTGTGCGGGGTGTGGCGCACTCCCGTAATTAGGAGCGTGCCACCGTTGACTCCTATTAAATGCGCACTGAGCAAGGTTTTCAACCTGCCTCATGGGCGTGATGGCCCTAGATGTTATCGACCTGCAGTAGACAAATAACTGGCGCTGAGGGTTAATAGCACTAGCACAATTTTACACCTTTTATTTCATAAGCCCTATGTTAACTTGTGTTTGTTTACAAGAAATAAAATTCCACCAATGTTTCTCCATAGGTGTAATAGACACAACATGTAGCACCCAGAATATTTATTAGCCAATCATGGCCAACTAAAAAACGGAGGGAACTGGATCAAGTTAGGCGGGGAGGAAAACAACCTTCCAAGGGCTGTACCAACGGCTAGGTGGGCGTGGCCTATATGGCAGTGGGCGTGTAGTCTACTCCCCAGTCTCAGCAAAGCAAAAAAGGACGCGGACGCAAGTGTTACACGCAAGAATTGTGACGCTGGGTCACTTGCCCGCGCACGCTCGCTCCCCTTTGCGATGTATTTCTGAGGAGCTTAGAGGTCGCGCGCACGGCCAGTACTAGAGACGGCAGCTTATTTTAGATAAGAGAGGGCAAAAAAGACTGAACAAACGGGACACCTATCAACGACCAGGGATTTGTGGAGCCGTCTGTCCGCGTGTTGTATAGACGAGATTTCATTGTGTTAAGTACCAGGGGAACGGGAGAGGATACCCTCTGCTGGAAGGTAAGCGCGGGCAGTTTTCCAAGAGCGGGCAGGTCTGTGGTCATGTAAGGTAGAGACCGGCGGCCTGTTGCTAGACAGCGGGTGAATGTCTGTCATGGGCGCGCAGTTGGATGTTTCTGCTGTGTAGAGATCAAGTCACGGGCAGCCATGGGATTGGGGGTGGGGGGGGTGTTATCGGCACCTATTGCTGGGAATGGGAGGTTGAAGGGTTAATGTGGCACGTGTGGCTGTTACATGTTTACAGCGATTCTGTATTTACTGCAGATCCGGGGATTTGTTTATCTGCGGTTAGTTGTTTTCTTTATGCAAATTATCTCCTTCCCCGCCCACCGATCCCCAGACACTGTCTATAATCCCGGTCTATACCGCTGTATAGGAAGTACAGGAGCTGCATCTGTGTGGCTTATCCAATGAAGATCATTCTCTAGCTACGGAACACAGTGTTATCGTATCGTGACCGGTACCTCCCATCCTTACCACTACCCACTGGTTCTCTCTCTTCCAATCTCCCCTTCCTGCCTAGAATATCATTCCCCTTGCATTATTGCCTAGGCCTGAGGCCTAATTCCTTCTGTGTATCTCTCCCCTCCCCCTATCCCTTTCCGATCTGTGTCCTAATTCCCCCTCGAGAGAGAGAGGCGGGGGATCAGTCGCCCTTAAGCCACCTCCCCATCATTTGTACACTGCAGGGGACTGGTGCCTCATGTTGCAGACAATGCTTTAGTCGGGATGGTGTGTTGTCAACGTGCAGTTATTATCGTTATAGTATTGCTAATTCATTGGTTTACTGTACAGATGTCCAGTTTGATGTCCCCCTTCTATCTAAGTTCCCATCGTACTTTTATGGGACTTGTAGTTTACCAATAATTGGACATTTATTACTCACACTGAATAGTTAATACACAGAATTGGGAGTTTTGTGACTATTTTGTAAATTTCAACTGTGGTTATTTGTATTGATCTAATCCAGTAATGTTCTGCTTTTGGCTGTTTCGGACATTTTTAACTTAAACCTGGTTTATGTTGGAAGTTAAAAGTTCTATAAAAAGTAGCTTTATAGCACTTTGATCTGAGTCATGGCATGTAGCTTCATATAAAGGTGTCCATACACTAGGGAGATATTGGATAGATTAAACATTCATCTATGGTTAAACTTATAACTAATCTATAGCTTGAGAGTCTGCATTTTGGTTCCCGTGATGGGCTTGTCTGGCCTCGTTATGTGACTGCATTTCAGTTGCAAAAAAAGAACGGGCCAGGTGGTTCCACCAAAATTGCATTGAATGATGTGGGAACATCAGAAGGAATAATGTATGCTCAAGAACTAGTACACATATGCCAATTTTGATCCTATCTTCCCAGCAGTCTACCATCAATAAAGCATTCGGTTGCCGATATTTCAAATGTGATGAAGAGTGCGCATTCTGAAAAATGTATGTGTTTATCACTTTATCAATCAGATTTGACTAAAAGTCGGTTGCAACAAACATTTTTTTAACTATTTCCACATGATCTACCAAAATATTGCACTGTGAGAGCAATTAAGGAGAAATATCACATGTATACCAGGCATAAGGCTACATTCACACTACACCACAAAAAACGCCTGAAAAAATGCAGTCCATTGCATTGTGATTTAAAGCGTTTTTGCAATGCATTTTTATGCAGTGCATTTTTGGGTTAAATTGTAAAACATGCATAAAATTTGCACATTTTCATGCGTTTATGTATTGTTATGCATTTTTTTCCTGTTCCCTACTAAACTGCTTCAAAAACACAGCAGTGTGAACGGTATGACCTTCCTATATGAAATTTATGTCTTAAAGGGAGTCCACCCCCAAAACTATAATCCCCCCAACTACTGGCCCCACCATGAGTGTAGTTTAATCCTTACCTCACATCCCAGCTCCATAGGGTTCTCCGGTAGTGCCCCCCCAAAGTCCCAAAAACTGCCCACCAGGAGGCTAGCAGTCCATATAGGACACGGCCTGCTTCCTGGCCTCAGGTAGATTTTTGCCATGCGTACTGCAGCTCTTCTCCCCCCCCTCCCTCTCCCTCCCTCTCCCACCCTCTCTCGATTCCCTCCCCCTAGCGTAAATGCTTTATATATGGTATCCCCAAGGGCTCCCAGCCCCACCGCAATATTTGTACCTTTAGAAAGCTCCCCAAACTTTACTTACCTCTCTCTTTCCTCCGGCGAAGTGAGCTGCCGGCAGCCGCGTCCGTGATTGGCTGCCGCTCAGGCCAATACAAGACGCGGCTGCCGGTCCCCGCCCCTCTGCTTGCATTTTCTAGCAAGCAGAGGGCCGGAGCGCGCGGAGGAAAGAGGGGAGGTAAGTAGAGTTTGGGGGGCTTTTTAAAAATAAATTATGCGGTTGGGGCTGGGAGCCCATGGGGAATACCATATAAAAAAAAAAAAAAATTCAGGTGGACATGCTCTTTAATGCATGCATTAGAAAAACGCACCCAAAAGCAATACAACGCAAAGCAATAAACGAGCCCTAAAGGACACTGTGGGAAACCAATTATCTTAAGAACGAACAGTTTAATGAGAAATCCGGTAAAATTATGTTGTTTTATAATTTGTACATCTCTGTAATTCTACAAATTCTTAATTTTAGATTAAGAAAATTGATTTAATTTCCCTTGCTATATCAAGCTGAAAGTGTTTATTTACAGTGACATCACTAGGTCAGCAGAATAAGGTTAGTGAAAAGAAAATACAGAATACAAGCACAAACAACACCAGGGAGCCAGGGCAATCTCCTCACAAATAAACTTTATTTCAGACCACAGAACGACATGTTTTGGATTTATCTTATCCTTCCTCAGGTGAATTATTTTTGGAAAATAGAACCTGATGAAGGATTATATATGCGAAACCTGTCGTGCTGAGGTCCGGAATAAAGTTTATTTGTGAGGCGATTGCCCTGGCTCCCTGGTGGTGTTTGTGGTTTAAAGCTGGGTACACACGATGAGCTATTTCGGTCCGATCGGCCGATAGTTCAGTGTATCGGTCGATGGGACCGAAATTATCATATCCGAATACATATTATCGCATCCGAATATTGGCTGAGAGGCAGTCAATCACGGACGTGGCTGCCGGCTTCTCAGAATGCCGGAGGAGAGATGGAAGGTAAGTAGAGTTCTGGGGACTTTCTTAAATTTTTTAGCGGTTGGGGCTGGGGGAAGATATACTAGTATGTGGGCAAGGGGTTTTATGGTAGGGGAGGGATCGCAAAACAGGAGGGAGGGGGAGAAGGGCTGCAGTATGCATGCCAAACTTCTCCCGGAGGCGAGACAGGAGGCAGAGTCCTATATGGACTCTGCTATCCTCCTTGTGGGCAGTTTTTGGGACTTTGGGGGGGGGGGGACTACAGGAGAACCATACGGAGCTGGCATGTAAGGTAAGGATTTTATTACACTACATGTTGGGGCCATTACTGGGGGGATTATAGTTTTGGGGGTGGACATGCCCTTTAAGTTAAAATTATAATGAAAAAATGCATTGTGTGAAACTGATCATATCAGTTAGTAAAATACTTCTTTATTTTTAAAGGGCATGTCCACCCTAAAACCTTTTTTATATATAGTAGCCCACCCCTGCCTACCAACAAAAAGCATCAGAAATACTCTTATAATCCTTCGCTCCCGCGGCTGTCTTGTCCGGCTCCCTGTTTGCAAATAGGCCAGCCAATCACAGACGCAGCTATGAAGACAACTGTGGGAGCAAAGGGCTGTAAGTATGTTTGGTGTTTTTTTTTTTTTTTTTTTTTTGAGTATAAACACATGTAATTATTGTCAGCTTTAGGCTGAGGCCACACTACAACGCATCAAGCACGCACGCTTTCTGTGCGTCAACACGCGTTATTTTCGCGTTTGCACTTTTTAAAGCGTAAACGCAATCGATTCTGTGAAAAAATTCATGCAATCATGCGCATTGGAAATTGCAGGAACGTTCGCGTTTCCGCGATTTCCATGTTAGCGAAAATCGCGGGCGCGAAAACGCGCTAGTGTGGCCTAGCCCTTATAGCTATGATCTGTTTTGTCTGAAAATCGTATGTGTGACGGCTCTTGTCTGCATCATTTGGTATTTGTCCTAATAGATAAAGGAGTGACACAACCCTAACCCGCAAAACATGTGCAATCGACGGCTGAAGTGATTGTATGTTGCCTACAAAAACTGTATCTGTGAACGGACCTTAAAGGATATGTACACTGTAAAAAACAAACAAACTAGTTTTTAAGTCACTGCTTAAAAGCAGTGGCTTAAAAAAAAAAGTGCTTATTAAGCACTCACCTCCTCCCTCCAGCTTCCTTGGTCCCAAAAGGTAAGTTCTGGATGCCCCACGCTTGTGACCTCAGTGCCCACACAACATGATGGCAAGGGACCAAGGTAGCTGGAGGGAGCAGGAGATCTCGTGGGAGGGGGGGAGAATAGAAAAAAAATGCACATTTAGTTTTAAAGCCACAGCTTTCCACTAACCTAAAGTTTTATTTTACAGTGAATTTAATGCTCACTTGCTGGGCTCATAACATAAATACATTTGAAATATGAATATGTGGGTATGACATAGGGTTAGCTATAGATTTTAAGACCCAAGCTTTAACAATAACTTTATTTTTGCAGTTGTATGGTCAATAGTGTGTCCGCTTCCTAGCCAGTAGTTCATGGGTTTGTTCCCAAAAGCAGACGCTATCTTTTTATTAGCTCGGGCACACACATTAACGATTTATAGCAGGTCCTAATTCTCACCTTATTTTTTGTATAGGGAGATCGCTTTCATGGGCAGCAGGTGTGATCAGTTCCCTATAATTTTTCTATATATTCTCTTCCATTTTATAATATGAGTTGATTTCCTACCCTTTGCTTTGCCCTGTTGTCATTGAAGATCTGGCATTAAAGGTTCTGAAACATTTCTTCTTTCCACGATACACCACTTCTTGGAATGTTCCCATCAGTAATTTCTACTGAAATGGCTATTGGATGGTTCAAACATGCTCAGACCTTTACCGAGCAACTAAATCAACCCAGGGACAGAGTCTAGGGTGATGTGGAATATTACTTGACAAGTACAAAATCATAACAGCCACTTTTAGGGGTCCTGACAGGAAGTCAGTGTTTTGGAGGCATTTTATTATGAACAGACAAAATGCTGAATGGGAAGGTTTAGGTTATGGAACAACACTACATTCTTTTCTTAAAAGCATATGTATTCGCACTGAACTTCCCCGTTAAAGTGTATGTATACTGAAAAAAAATGACTTTGCGTCATCTTAATCTATAAATAAATGCATGTAAGTAGCACTTACTCTGAGGTGTGTGTGTTGCTGCATGCCTTTAATACAATACTTGTTTTGCTCAGGCTCTGACAACTGACCTGATTATTTTCCTCACAACTGTCAGAACTGCAAAACTTTTCTAACAGAAGTTGCACCACTACTACACTTTAATTTCAGGGACTGAAATTAAGGTATTTGAAGGCATTCCATTAAGATCAAACACCTGTTTCAGGGATGCTTAACCTTTTGGATGATTTAAAATTGCAACTCCCTTTATTCTGCAACCAAGGAAAGCTGGGAGTTATAGTTTTACATCTAGTGGACAAAAGGTAGACATCCCTAAACTATATAATGAGCATGATGCAAGGCTGGTCTGTATTTCCATTAGAATATTACAACGTAGTTATACTGCATGTGTTTTAAATGTGAACTATTTTTTCTAGTTAATTATTTTTCAATGGTTTTAAAGGGTATCTTCAAGTACACTAAAGAACAGGAGGTGGAGGAGCTATGTCTTACCTCTCATTCTAGCAATATAAACACCCTTTTTCCAATTAAACAATATGTGGGGAAGACAACCACCGGGGTCCTTCCACGGTAGTTAACAACTGCCTAATATAGACAGTCCAAAATATGTAAATCATAAAAATTAATAATCCCCATAAAAATTCAAAAACGGTTAACTTTATTCATAAGAACCTAAAAAATTATCTTTTATGATAATCATAAAATTGAATAAAATTCCATAAAAAGAACTTAAGTCCATACAGAATGATCTATATTAATCATATTAAAAAGTGTTGTTGTGTTCTTGTGATTTAATGTTGCAACGTTAGCATTCAAGTAATAGATAATAGTCTGTAATTTCCAATTCTAGATGGGTCCTTGACACTTTCTATATTCCAATGTGATCACCAATAGCAAATGACAATTACCATATTTTTCTGGGAGATATAGAAGTGCCTCCATGGTAATTATATTTATCTCTCACCTCTTGAGTTATAGTATTACTGAGCAAAGTCAATTTCTTGCTCCAAGTTGGGACTCCGCTGACTCTGGGGTAAAGGGCCCAGGAGCAGTTTTATTCACGTAACAAGTCTGATACTTGATCTGGTGCTGCAACACAAGAAAAGTAATATACGGTACTTATCCGTTCCTTATTCAAGCTTTCCGGTAGTGATCGTCAGGCGTGGACCTCGGTGCCCTTGCTTGTGGAGCGTTCCCTCTAACAGCTGTGTCTCCGCTGACTCTGTGCTGACCGCTACAGGAGCAGTTTTTTCACTGGCTAGTAGCGTTGTAAGCTGCAGTCTGGGGATTCCTTCAGCATCCACGTGCTCCGCTTTTTGAATTGTTATGGGGATTATCATTTTTTGATTACATCTTATCTTCAATGAAATGATCAGGAGCAGGCAGGGAAATTAGAGAACTTACCTCCATAATCCTTACCTTATACTGCCTTGAGAAAGATGGCTTTTTTCCAATTGCAGCAGCCAGTTGACTTCAGGGTGACTGACACACCTCATCTGTAAAAGCTCTCTGAGCTTACAGAGGAGGCAAGGACTTTAGGGACCACTGGGAAGAGATTAATTATAATGATCTCAAGGAGTGGGTAGTGAAGGAGAAAATAGATTTTGATTCTGGGGTGGATGTGCTCTTTAAAGGATAAGTTCACTGTAAAAGCAAGTAAAGTGGATAGCTGTTGATTTTAAACTTTAAAGGTGTGGTTTCTTTTTTCTATTCCCCTCCCATAGCCTACCTTTCCTCTTTCAATTTGCTGGCTTCCTCCTCCACTGAAGTGCAGGCTTTGGCTCCACCCCCATGAGATTCTGGATGACACAACCACGGCACGCACTACATACAAACTTTTCCGCAGTGAACGTTCGTCTGCCTTGTTCGTAAAAGGCATTACACACAGTATTGGGAAGGTGACAATACCATTGGATCTGACTGTATTGTCCCTTTTTCATTACTGTGTGTACCTTTAATCACCATTTACTGACAGGTGTACTGATTGATATGCTGATTGTTAATCTGTTGAAAATTAAAGTGCTACATGCTAATATTTCAGGCATCAAACCGAATGTTTGGCTGTGGTTTTTCAATATGTCCCATCAGCAGTATTGACAATTTTATTTTTTTTTTTTGCAGAAAAATTGGTTGGTTAATTTTGAAATCACAGCTAATCGCCCAGACAAATTTGAGTTTAGTGACCCTTCAAACTTTTTTCTAACGCCCTAAACCGTCTTGTTTTGTAGCTATTTTGGATATATCTCAGCAGTAAATTGACAAGTTCTACCTGAAGTCCTTCAGATATTTAAGAACTAAGACACCCTGCACTCCATAGTTGAAGAGTGCATGGCTGATTTTTAATGTGGTTTTTGAACCTATGTTTTTCAGTTTTCAGGAGGGATATTTGCTCCCTTAAGCCCATCTCACCTTAGGCTGTATAGTTGTTTGGTATAATGAGTGTCTTAATCTCAATCCATGATCCCAAAAGTTTTTGTCATTTTAAAATGCATTTCCCAGTAGGTTAGGAAAGCCTATTCCTATCTGCCTGAGGTTACAGTGGTGAGGTGAAGTTCTGCTCATGCCACAGCTGCTGTATGTCCAGAGTGTGACTGTCTAGAACGTAAGGAAAATTAAGTCACGCATGTGTATCGCAAATTGAGATGTTGGCCATTGCACAAGTAGAACATTGAGAGCTCACTGCTTATGGTAACATCTGCCTGAGGTATTAAGTCTGTTTTGGACACATAGTTGCTCTTAAAAGAATTGTGGTGACCATAGACTTGTCTGACTTTCCACCGATTTGATGTATAATCCAACCAACACGTTGAATCGTAAAGATGTTTCTTCCTTTTCTATTCCGCCTGCAGTAATTGAGTTGGTCCGTGTTTCAGAATGGTGCAGAAGTCTGATATATGGCCGGCTTAAGAATTGTTGTTTACTTTGTATAAGATGCTAGTCCACTAATGATCAACCTACTTTATTTTTGTATCTTTAAAAAAAATGGCTTTAAAGCAATTTATTAAACAATTAACAAGGTTCTAACTATTTGACAGTTATATTTTTATACTGCCAATTGTTTGACTGGATTTAAAGTAAGGAGACCAAAAGGGAAGTTATGAATAGAAGCTCCTTTAATTCCCTATAATTATAAAAATGGATATGAAGAGCACCATTTCAAACTTAAATGCTATGATCCTGACTGTGACACTCTTTTCAAGGCATACCGGGTATAACCAGCAACACGCTTTTTGGGTAGTAGACAGGTGCACACTCGTAAATTCACCCTCTATACTCTTCCATCCAAAATTCCAGAGCAGCACTCCTTTAAAACATCATCTTTTTTTTTAAAGTTTCGTTAAAACATTTTTCATTAGTATTTAGAGAGTCATTTAAAGTGTGGAAGTGAAAGGAAAGCAAACTAAATCATCATATAACAAAGACATAATAACAAGTGCTTCATGGGTAAGATGGTAATGTTTTATTCATGATGTTTGAGGACAACAGCATAATACTTGTCAGCCCTGGACAAATCCTAATAGCCAGGTAGCGAATTTGTCTTGAAATTTTACTGCTGAGCTGATGACTATTTTTATGAAGATTTTCTGTTGACTATGGACATGAAGCCAATAACCCATTTATTTACCCTTACAATTATTTTAAAGCATTGCTAAAAACATAAAAGCAAACAAAACCAAATTTTTAAGACCGTACTCTATATCTTAAGTTGGGTGCACATGTTAACTATAAAATGCCAATCCTGTGTGTAACAGGATCAATTCTTTCTCGCTAATGTGTGTACAAGGAAAACGACAATTTCTGATGCAAAAAAACTATTTCTATGGACCTAAAATTTGCCCCTGTAGCAGTCAGCTCCCTTGGACTGTAGTGTAAAGAGTGGCTTACGACCGCTTGGTGGTGTATCGGTGCCGAATGATCTCCCTATACTTTATATAGGGAGACAATTTGATACTCTATTTAGCCACAACTTTGACAGATGACAGAATCTTACAGTGTGTGCCCAGTTTTATTCTATAAACTGCACTGAGTCCTGCGGTCCTCTGTGGACCACAGACTCTGTCACAGCGAACTGTCGGGTGCGGAAACTTGCAGCGACTGACAGTCATTCATCCTGGCTGAACCGACGGTCTGGACAAAGGGTCTATTGGTGTGTACTGACGCAAACAAATGAAAGTGCACTCTATCCCAACAGGTAGTAGCAGACACCTCATACAGTCCTCCCTTAGGAACCACAAGATACGAAGAAAAAGAAACTTAATTTATTGAAGACCACACATCACAACATTTCTGGGGGGGTTACATGCCCCCTTCTTCAGATGTAATAAGTGCAACAGTGAACAGGGAATAAAAAGCCTTGCCTTATCTAAAGTCCAACCCCAAAAGTGGGAGGATCCAGTTGCAGCAGAAAAAAAGTGCAAAGTGTACAATCATACAAGTAAATGCTGATGCATATACAATAAAGTGCTAATATAATCCAATTCAATAGTTCATAAAATTTAACAATATAATCATTAAAAACATTAATACATAAGTACAAGCACAATAAAAGTGACAATTTAATGAAATAAGTGCTAATAAATATATGATATATAATGAGATAAGTGCTATAAAATATACAATGACATACTCTTTTCAGGGTACCTTTTTATTGTACAACATTTTATTGAATATTTTATAGCACTTATCTCATTATGTGTCATATATTTATTAGCACATTTCACTAAATGGTCACGTTTATTGTGCTTGTACTAATGTATTCATGTTTTTAATGATTATATTATATTTTATGTACTATTGGATTATATCAACACTTTGTATATGTATCAGCATTTACTTGAATGATTGTCCATTTTTTCCTGGCCGCAAATGGATCCTCCCACTTTTGGGGTTGGACTTCAGATTAGGCAAGGCTTTTTATTCCCTGTACACTGTTGCACTAACATCACCTGAAGAAGGGGACATGTAAACCCCCGAAATGTTGTGATATGTGTGGTGTGGTCTTCAATAAATTAGCAGGGTTATTCAATAAAAGTTCTTATCGTTTAAAATGGTGCTAATTTTGCCCCAACCAATCAGATTTTAGCTTTCAAATGTTAAATATTTGAAAGATCTGATTGGTTGGGGCAAAATTAGCACCATTTTAAACGATAAGAACTTTTATGAATAACACTGTGAGTTTCTTTTGGAGTGCGACCCTCGGTTTAATTTCTTCGTATTTAATAGTTTGTACTAAGCTTTTTACCTTTTAACACTGCTCCATCTGTTGCATACCTGAAACACCTGGTCACCATTTCTGGAAGTTAAAGGAAAAGTTCAGTGCAAATACATTTGCTTTTAAGGAAAAAAAAGTATTTTTCCATCCCAGTGACCTTAACCTGCCCATTCAGCATTTTGTCTGTGCATAAATAAATGCTTGCAAAATACTTTCTTCCTGTTTGCAGGACCCCTAATAGTGTTCGTTATGGTCTTTCCCTTGACCCACCTCCTCGGTTGATTCAGTTGCTCAATAGAGACCTAAGCATGTTTGACCCATTCAACAGCCAATCGGTAGAAATTGCTGTTAGGAACACTCCAAGGAAGTGTGCATTCTGCAAAGAAGAACCATTACAGAACCTGAAATGTCGGCTCACTTATGACAACAGGGCATAGAAAAGGGTATGAAATCAACTGATTTTTTAAAATGGAAGGCAGAAAAACTATGTATGTGTAATATAAACTAAGATATTTTCCACAGAACTTTCCCATTAAGCAAATCAGGAGTACTCTTAAAGGGTAACTGGTCTCAAATTCTTCTAAGCTACTAAGAATTATATAAAATGCCTTTCATCATACCTTCAAAATAAAACCTAAATCACATCTCTAGATAAAATTTGTGAGAAGTTATTGCTGGAAAGGTTCAGCAATATTACTTCCTGCTTGAACACTTCCTGTTTTTAGCTGTCATTTTTTTCCCCAGGTACTTCCTGTTTTCTCCAGCATTAAGTCTTAACTGAGAATGCATCTCCCCGGGGCAGATGGGCGGAGCAGAATTCAGGTGATGTCACTACTGGAAGCAGGAAGTTTGAACATTCACCCCTATGTAATTTCTCACAGGTTCTAGCCAGAGATGTGATTGTTGGCTTATTTTAAAGAAAATACTGCAGGCTTTCATTTAAGCCTAACATGTTTTGAGGCCACAGTTGCCCTTTAAAGGGCAACTATACTGGAAAAATACTTTCCCTCATCTTAATTACTCCCCCTTTCATCTGACCAGGCAAGCATGCTCACTATGAGGCATCACTGGGCGAAGGAATTTTCCACATTCCAACTGTCAAAACTGCACACAGTTTACAGCATGCAAACTGTCACAGCACTGTCCAGATTGCGTGCCCATCATTTGTAATGGCGCGTATGCGCCTAAGATAGGCTCTCGGTCGGGACAGTGCGCCTGAAAGTGGAGGAGGTGCCACAAGTGGAGCGCCAGTCAGGTAAGTGTTGCAATGCTCCCTGAGCGTTTTATTATTCACAGAGAGGTGGGAATAAGTGTTCTCACATCCCTGTGAATAATAGATACAGATTTCATGTACTTAACAAAGTACATAAAATCTGTTTAGTGCTCCCTTAAATAACAGAAGTTAGTGTAGTGTCAGGCCTGTTTTCTTAACAGTAGTCATAATCCATTCCAGAGGTAAGCAGTAGTAATCACTAAATTCATATGAACTTTGCAGTTATATGTTCAGCTCTGTGGATGGCTTACACCTTTATGATTGATGTAGGCATAAGACCCTTCTTAGGCTGAGGCCACACTGCAATGCACAGGAATTGCGGACAAAATCGGGATCATTATCACACGCAGTTGTGTTCGCGATTGTTTTGCGATTTTGCCGTTTTCTGTTATTGAAACGCATGCGTTACCGGGCCAAAAATGGTGAACGCACGTGTTACCAAAACGCGAACGGACGCGCAATCGCATCGGAAATTGCTGGAATTTTCGCGGTCCCGCTATTTCCATTTTAGAGGCAAACATGTGAAAGACGTGCTAATGTGGCCTAGCCCTTAGGCCATGTACAGTGCCTTATTGGATGGGTGATATTGAAATACAATATTATAGGGCATGTCCACCCCCAGATTGAAAATCTTAAATCTTTATATTACTTAGCTTTTCCAAACCCATTAATGGTTCTAGTTACTGTCTCTGCATTTGGTGCTCCTCCTTTGAGCTTACAGATGAGACGAGGACCTGGGAGGAGAAGCGCAGTGGGAAGGTAAGTTTTTTTTTTTTTTTTTTTTTTTTTTTTTTTTGGATCTACGGGTGGACGTTTCCTTTAAAGGGGAAGTTCAGTGCAAATACATATGCTTTTCAGAAAAAAGAGCAGTATTTTTTCATTCCAATGACCTTAATCTGCCAATACAGCATTGTGTCTGTGTATAAATAAATGCAGCTGAAATACTGACTTCCTGTTTGCAGGACCCCTAGTAGAGACTGTTATGGTCTTGCCCTTGACCCAGTGGCTGGGTTGATTCAGTTGCTCAGTAGAGATCTGAGCATCTTTGACCCATCCAACAGCCAATCGGTAGAAATAACTGTTGGGAACATCCCAAGGATGTGGTGCATCCTGGGAAGAAGGACTGTTAGAACCTGAAATGTCAGCTCACTAATATCAACAGCAGGGAAAAGCAAAGGGTATGAAATCAACTGATTTTTCAAAATGGGAGAGAATATGTAGAATAACTGAGAAGGCATTACACAAACTAACAATTTAACAAATATTGATAATTTACACTGAACTGTCCCTTTAACAAGTGAATGGCCTATATTATGTTAACTGTAATAATATACAGTATTTCTAAAAAAAAAACTTCATTTGGTTTAGTCCTTAATAATGCACAAAACTTGTTGGTTATTAGATCATATAATGATCCCCCCCTTTTTTTTCTCAGTGCGTAGATTGGATGCGGCCTTCAAGAAGAACAGAGCTGACGTGCACAAGACTTAAAATCCAGTGTAACGTAGAGGTAGGTTATTATTAATTATAACCCCCAAATTGCTGCTCTTCCCATTTGATGTACCCAGGGTGAGGAACTAAACTACTAATACTTGTTTTCCCATAGGGGCAGGGGGGGTTAGTTTCTCATTCTGGGTGTGCAATCATAAAAGAGGGGATGGTTAGAAATGTTTCATGTTTGGCAGTTCAAAAGTATTGTTTATTTTATGTTGCCTTATTTTTTTGGTGCTCTTTATCACTTCAAACTCTACCTATAACAAGGGACTCTAAATCCATTTAAAAAAAACTGTTGAAGGTTTGGGTAATCCAAAAGAGAACATTTTTTAGACACACTTTTATATTTTTGAGATTATGTTGCACATAATCAACAGGTCTTTAATAATTTATACGAGGCTGTGCCCTGTAAACCGATAAACTTGCATAACAGTTGTAATTTTGCAGGAGGCATCTAGGGGTAGGGAAGTTTGTGATTACCGGTGACTTGATTGAATTATTATTGGGACATATAAATAATAAAAACTCTAGTTCAGATGATTCTTGTGTAATGAGAACTTTAAATGTTAACTCTTAAACAAATATGAATACAATCCTCTGGGATCTTGCAATTATACGTTTTTTAAGTCTGGGCAAAGTAATGTTCATTTGTTAGCATGTGTGATGCATCATATTGATAGTATGAATGAGCCCTAACTGAATTTTAGTTTGAGTGCTTCCTGCACAGGAAAACAAAATTTTACATCTTATTAAAAGGTATAAATGCTTCTGACGTTGAATCTAGAATAACTACAAAATGAATATTAAACCCCCCCCCCCCCCATAAATACATATTGCCCAGCATTTTACCTGTGGCACATGTTTTAATACATGAACACAGCCAGTTATCTACGCACCTTTCTTTTACACTTAAGGTGGCCATACACATGTGGTTTTCATCGCAATGTGCCAACAGATTACATTGGTAGCTGTTGGCACATTGCAATGGGAACTGCACACATGAACACAACTGATTGCCCATACATGGTATTGGGATCAGTCAGCTATACACTTTAAAGTAAAGGGAGCCGATACAAACAAATTTTCTGTCTTTCCTGACTGACCGTGATGCCGACAAACGTTCGCGGTCGTCCCATTTCAGCCCCTACACACTGCCAATATTAGGGAAATCCCATGTGTATGGCCACCTTTTAGGGATTTACCAAATATGGGCAGTGTATAGGGACTGACTGACTGTAATGATAACGAACGTCCATGGTCGGCATAAAGGCCTGTTGGGAAATACAGAATATTTGCCTCTGTATGGTTATCCTGTGTATTCATTAGATCAACTACTTGAAATGTAGTTCTTGAAGACGTTTCGCTAGTCATCCGACTGGCTTTCTCAATTCAGAATGACTTGTACAAGAATCTGTGGCAATTATGTACCCTGAAAATCCCAATTAGCAATCACAGCCAGGTGTTAAGGGTGTGATTGGATAGTGGCTAAGAGGTGTTTATAGGAACGCCCAGAGTAAGGTGTTAAAACAGCATTGTACATGGCAGACAGTTGTGTGTCGAACCCCCCCACCTCTATTTAGGCTTGGTTTCTTTATTTTCACATAAATGGCCTCCTTAACACCTCTCTTGACCAGTCACGTTCCTTCGCCAGTATGTTAACATTACAATCTTCAAGGTATGTCCTTTATCCTTAAGATGCAGATACACGGCTGAGTCCTGACCCGAGGAATTGGCTCTTCTGTGCTGGGCCATATGTTGATGCAGTTGCTGTTTGGTCTCCCCCATGCAAATCAGAGCATTCTTCACTGCACTGCATATATGATGTCGCTTTTCTGGTGTTTAGTTTTTGGGTCTTTCGGATGTACCAATTGCTGCCTCAGTGTGTTGTTCGTTTTAAAGCAGACAGGAATACGATGTTTTTTTGAAAATTCTTCTTAATTTTTCGGAGACCCCTGCTACATATGGGATGACCATGTTCTTCCTCCGTCTTGCTTTTCCCCTTCACTGTTGGTATTCGTGTTCTTTTCTTTCCTTCTACTTCTTTTGACAAAGGCCCAGTCTGGATATCCACAAGTTTTAAGGGCTCCTCTGAGATGTTTCATTTCTTTGCCTTCGCCTCTGTGCTAGTGGGGATGTTCTCGGCTCGTGGTTGCAGGGTTCTGATGACCCCCACTTGTGATCTAAAGGGTGGTGGGAGTCAAACATCAAATACTGATCTGTGTGTGTTGGTTTCTGTAAACCTCTACTTCCAGTTTACCATTTTCACTGTCTGCCATGTACAATGCTGTTTTAACACCTTACTCTGGGCGTTCCTATAACACCTCTTAGCCCACATCCAATCACACCCTTAACACCTGGCGGTGATATGCTAATTGGGATTTTCCAGGGTACATAATTGCCACAGATTCTTGTACAAGTCATTCTGAATTGAGAAAGCCAGTCGGATGACTAGCGAAACTCTTCAAGAACTACATTTCAAGTCCAGTTGATCTAATTGAATACAACAGATATACCATGACCTGGATGAATGAGAACCTTCACAAGCTCTGATGGTATCGGCTCCCTTTGTATGGCCGCGTGGGTCCATGTATGTGGTTCCCATCGCAATGTGTCAACAGATACCAATGTGATCTGTCTGCATTGCAATGGAAATCACATCTGTGTGGCTAGGTTCACACAGAAGTCTATAGTTCATTAGTGTTTCCAAATGTTTTACTGCTTGATATTAGTGTGAACCTAGCCTGAAGTTAGAAATATTGCACAAAGCCTATGAAAAAAAAAAATCCTAAATAGCAATCTCCCAAATGTCTTTGATCACATGGTAAACTGCATAAGTGGGTACACATAACATGTGGCCCACAAAAGCCCCCAAAAAGACCTTTACCTTGTAAACAATCTCACAAACAATATTTTTTTTTAACATAAGCACCTTCAGCTCTGTAACTGCAATTTTTGTGTTCATATATGCAGAATTCCAGATGCAGTTCTAAATATAAAACTAAAAGAGCATCTTGAAGTAAGTAAAACATTTCAGTCAAAACACAAATATTTTTAAAGGGTTGAATAAAGACATATGTCCATCCAGTCCAATCTACTCGGCAATATCCACATTTCCTGCCCAACTGTTGTTCCAGTTATCTTTTGCTATTGTGCACACTATTTTCGCTAAACTGGAAATCACGGGAACACAAAAATTCCCACGATAGCACCTTTTTTTTACGTTAACGCATGCATTTTTATAATTGCATAAACGCATGTGACAGCGCGCAGCAACATACAGAAATAACACGCGCAATCATGTGCGTGATGTAGTCGGGCCTCAGCCTAACTCCAAAGTGGCAATCGGAAATATCTCTGGATCAACTCCACTTTACCAGTAACATGCAACATTCCTTATTTTTAGAAACACAACTAGCTTTTTTTTTTTTTTTGCTATTCAATGAACCTGTCGTATCCACGTTCACTGGAAGACTGTTCCATAGTTTTATCGTTTTTGCAGTGAAAAGCCCTTTCGGAACTTGAATGGTAAAACTTTTTCCAGTCTTAAGGGATGTCTGCGTGTCCTCTGAAATGTTTTATTGGTGAGGATAGTTTATTGTATGGCCCATTAATGTATTTATACACAGTAATCGTATCTCCTAATGTATCCAGTCTGTCTTCATATACAAGCTCCCCCTTTTTCTTTAGTTGCCCATATCTGAACCCTTTCCATTGCCAAGATGTTTTGTACACAAGATTCCAAAATTGCACTGCATATTCCATATGAGGCTTTAGGGTTTCCGGTGTGCTTCGATCGCGGAAAAAAAGCAGATCGCATGCGCAGCGCACTGGTGTGACCACATCAATTGGGCCACACTTGTGTGCACTTTTAAATGCACGATCGGATTTTTAAAGGGCAAGTCCAGCCCTCAAATTAAAACTTGTATACAAGTAAATCACCGCCCAAAACCTAAACTGTAATAGTTTGAAATCTAAAAATATAAGTCTTACCTGGAATCCTGCACAATGTCCTGTTTCCCTCTGTGCTGCTTCCTGTTTCTTCTAGCTCACAACTGTCAGTTATGGATTTGACAGTTGACATCACAGCGAACGACTTAATGCTAATCCCCTAGCTGCCTCTTCTGAGCATGCTCAGGCTCTGTGCAGGTAACTAAATTGCTCTGTTTCCATGAGGCATCCAGAAGCGTAGCAGGCATACAGTAATGAATTGAGAGGTCAAAGTAGGCTATATCAACATATATTTTAAAGAGGTAATTCTTTCTAAAAGATGTTATTATGAGGGTGGAGTTGTCCTTTAAAAGCGCAGTAGTGTGGCCTTAGTCCTTACCAATGCTTTGTAAAGAGGGAGAATAACATTTTTTTCCCCTTGAATACATACCTCTCTTTTAAAAGAAAATATTTTGCTGGCTCCAGCTGTTGCTGCCTGGCACTGCTTGCTACTTTTTAAGTTTATAACCACCAAAACTCCAAGATCCTTTTCCAACAGAGATTCGCTTAACACAGCAATTTATAGTATAAGCAGCACAAGGATTTTTACATCCTTGCATTTATCAACATTGAATCTCCTCTGCCATTTAGCAGCCCACTTTGACAATCTATCTAGATCCACCTGCAACAATTGCACATCCTCTGTAGCTTTTAATGGTCACCAAAGTTTTGTGTTGTCTGCAAACAGAGGGTAGAAATTATGACCGCTTCTGATTCTGTATTGTTGAGGCTTAGTTGTCCTTTAAATGGACAGCAGAATTCTCATACAGAAATAGCCAAATCCAGTATGGTTTATACTGTATGGGACCTCATTCCTTGGCACTCCAGATGTTTGGAAACTACAACTCCAAGCATGCTTTATTAGCTGGGAGTTGTAGTTTCCAAACATCTGCACCATTGCCCTCCCCCACTTCAGTGGACTTACCGGTAGTGATATGTGGGTACCTTCTGTGGGCATCCTTCTGTAAGGTTCGTTAACCATCTGTGCAATTCAGTCACTTACTTTGGAAATCCATCAGCCGCTTGCTCACTCCCTCGCTCCCTGTAATGATGCGCCGGCTGACGTCACTACTCGCTGCTGGGCAGTGACGTCTGCCGTCACTACTCGCTGCTGGGCAGTGACGTCTGCCGTCAGTACAGGAAGCGAAGGAGTGGCGGCCGGATTTCCAAAGTAAGTATAAACCGAGGTCAGGTTTTCAGGCTTATTTTACAGCCTGAAAACCTCTGTTTATACTTGAGTATATACGGTATTTTCCGCATGCTATCCATCAACCAGTTTTCTTTTCATCTACAAATGTGCTACTCCAGCCCAATAGACCTTAGGTTACTGGGGGTCTATCAAAAGCCTTGGCAAAATCCAAGTACACTACATCAACTGCTATGCCAGAGTCTAAATTTCTACACGCTTCCACATAAAACAAGACAATCAAGTTAGTTTGACAATATTTATTCCTCCTAAATCCATGTTGATTATGTCTTATTAGGTCAGTCCTTGAAACATACTCTAGCATATGTTCCCATATCAAACTTGCCATTATCTTCCCCACCACTGAAGTTAAACTTACAAGCCTTTAATTACCTGGCTTTCATCGACTACCCTTTTTGAATAGTGGAATTACATCAACTTTTTCCAATTCAGAGAGACACTTCTGGACATGAGGGAATCTGCAAAAATAAGAAACAATGTCTGGATACAACAGAACTTGCCTCCTAAAGGATGTATTTTATCTGGACCAGGGGCTTTATTAAAGGGCATGTCAACCCCCAAAACTATAATTTCACCCACTACTGGCCCCACTCTGTAGTGCTTAAAAATCCTTACCTTACATTCCTGCAATGTTCCCCCAAAGTCCAAAAAATGTCCACCAGGAGCCTAGCAGAGTCCAAATAGGACTCTGCCTCCTGTCTCTCCTCCGGGAGAATTTTGCCATGCGCACTGCAGCCCTCCCTCTCCCACCCGTTTTGGTCTCCCTCCCCCAGCCCCAACCGCATTATTATTATATCCATAAACTCCCCCGATCTTTACTTACCTTCCCTCTTTCCTCTTTTCCGTTCTGAACTACCGGCAGCCATGTCCGTGATTGTCTGCCTCTCAGCCCCCTGCTTGCAGTTTCGTGCGAGCAGAGGGCCGAGACAGTGTGGTGGAGGATAAAGGGAAGGTAAGTAAAGATCGGGGGAGTTTCTTGAGATAATAATAATGCGGTTGGGAGTAGGGGAGGAAGCCCTATAAATTTTTTTAAAAGGGTGGACATGCCCTTTAACATAAACCTCGTAGACTAGGTTTTTTGAGTATATTAGTGAGGCACACATTCAAAGTTTGTGATCTGCCAGAATTAACTATCTAACCAGATTATCTGACTTTGGGGTCACAATCTAATAGGGCTATTTAGCACTGTAGGATTATCTATTACCAGGATAGGTGTACTATATATATTTATATGCAATCCATGTTACTTTGTGTAAAATATGTTTATGCCTGTATGCGAGTGTGTGCGTGGATATACCAGTACATAATTTTGGTTCAGATTTAAATAGGCAATGCAGGTATTGGGTTACCGTATATATTCGAGTATAAACCGAGGTTTTCAGGCTTTAAAAAAAGCATGAAAATCTTACCTTGGTTTATGCTCGAGTCAACCTCTCTCCTACCTTGTCCGGCGGCCGCGCGATCCGCATCCTCAGTGCGCTCCGGATGATGTCACTACCGCGCGCCTCTCACTTTGCGGCGCCGAGTAGTGACATCATCCTGAAGCGCAGAGGATGTGGAGCGAGGAGCGAGCGGCCGCCAGACAAGGTAGGAGAATACCACGGACATCAGGGCAACATCAAACATCTTAAGGGCAATATTTCAAATAAGAGTAAAACCTTCTTTATTTTTGCATACTGTATGCACAAATAAAGGAGGATTTACCCCTATTTGCAAGTATTTGCCATTTGAGATGTTTAAAAACAACTCCCAGCAATAAAGCATGCTGGGAGTTGTAGTTTCCAAACATCTTAAGTGGCAAATACTAACCCCCACGGGTTATACTCGAGTCAATATCTTTTTTTTCTCTCTTTTTTAGCTAAAAACTAGGTACCTTGGTTTATACTCGGGACGGTTTATACTCGTGTATATACAGTATTCTAACTATTTTCTCTGCACTGGAAATATCAACCTCTTTAAGGGCTTTTGAAATTTAGTTTTGCCTGTGCAATTAATCTGCAGCAACCAAACCAACCAATCTGATTGGTTTATAGCAAATTAATAGCATGTGAATTTTTGCACCCCACATAGAATTTTCCTGAAAATAATGGTATCGCACATTTTGAGTTCCATTTAAAGTTACTGCCAGCAAACAGGCCATACACACGTGCGTGTTATTTAGATCATCAACTATGTCTGACTGAGCACCCATACTTGCTAATAGTCCTTCAATCCGCATCGTGGGTCAGACCCCACGTCTGCACATGTGTGCACACTTACTTTAAAATGGCCAGATATGTAATATAACAGCACCCTAAGTTGTTTGAAAGCAAATACCCTAAATTAAAACAAAAAATTGGGTAGCTATGTCATTCTTTATATATAAAAACCATAAATAAAAATAATTTGCTAAATTTGGTGGTGATTTCTCCACTGTTTATTTCAGGGGCCATATCTTATAAAACAAGCTTCATTTTATTTTGTACACTTAGACTGGCATGCGTTTCTTACACTTTAACTGATCACAAACTGCTAACACAATGTGGGGGGGCCCACGCTGATGTGCTGCGATGCATTTTCGGAGTGCATGTGATTGCAACTTTTTTGCCAATTGCATTTGCTTTGATAACAGAATATTGTTGGAATTACAGTGCAAACGCACATTTTACTTGCATGACACTGCACGCTAAGGCCAAGGTCCCACTGCAACACATAAAAATAATGCAGTGTCTGCTTTTTGTAGTTGCTGATTTTGCCCAATGACATTAGACCTTGGAAAATGCCATGTCATTGGTCATGGTTAGACCTTTTTTTGTTTAAAATGGGACCCTCAACTGTTCTAATCCACCTCTAGATCCACCCCAGAGTTTTAAAGAGCACTGTCTGCGGCCTTGTGCTTTTTATGGTCAGAACTCACTTCTAATATCCTTATGGTTGGGGAACATTATTCACTGTATAATGTAAATCATGGCAGGAATAAGCTGTATCACCAGATCTTAAAGGGACACGCTTAATTTATGTAGTTTGCAGGGCTGTGCTGATTGCGTGAGGGTGCAAATTATCTCCATGCTGTATATGAAGGTAGTTTCCCACTAGGGGAGAGTTTAGTATTCCAGACATGGAAAAGCGCTATAGAGAAAACCCAGCTATTTTTGATTTAAAATATTCTTTAAATCAAAAATAGCTGGGTTTTCTCTATAGCCCAGCTATTGTGCTATTAAATGATGGGGGCAGTTTCCTCTTGAAATGTCCGTGGTATGTGTCTTCACAGCTTTATAGACTATCGGTGTAAGGTAAAGGATCTCCTGTGGTTCCGCCTTGTTCTGGGCGGGCCTAAATATGAGTGTACTGCGCAAGTCCAGTCATTGTCCTGCGGGTGTGGTTGTTGGAAGTGTCCGCGTTCTAGCGAGTCCCGGGAACGTAGCTTGAAGGAAACCTCGGTATATTGGCACCGGGCGGGGAACTGTTCTATTGAACTGGTACTCGGTACTTGTAGCTGTTTGTTGCTGTCCTGTACACCGGCTGGTCCCAGGAATACCGTCGTGTAATCGGAGCGCACGGAACACGTCAGAAGCTCCAACACCCAGTTGCTGTGTACGGCCGTGCCCCTGGGATTGGATAGTGATCGCCGCCTGCTGTACTATTTAAAGCCGCTCTCATTCTAGGACATGGGCAGGGCTAATTGGGGTCGCTTACCTCACTCCTGCTGGGACAGCTGCTAAGGGCGCTCATAGTTAGGATTTCTTGTTTTTCTCTGGGGGAGCGCGATGAACTGTCCAACTCCTCATGACTGCGAAAGCGACCCACAGTGTCCTGTACTCGTGGAAAGGGGTACTGTTCACTTGCTTGTCAGGTAGTGACCCGAAGAAAAGGAAAGGTAACTAAAAACAACGAGAACAGTTCGCTAGTCTCTTAGAAACCTGACAGATGTACACGGAGTCGGTCAGTTGCATGCAGCCTGTGAAGGGACGGGGAGGGGGTCGGAGCGAAACCACGTGAAAGGCTCTGGGGCGTAACAACGGTCTTCCTGCTGTTAGGCTGGAACTAGTAGTCGGCAGCAAGGTCACTGGGTGGGCACCTGGCTCTGTAACCTATTAACTTTCATCATCCATAGTAATCGTATCCAATTTATGTCAGTAAACAGAGAGAGTCTGCAGTTTTTAAACTCCACTGTCCCAAAGTGGTTGGTGTGTTTGGTATTGTACATGTGTTAATGCTGTTGTTGATGTGTATACCAGGCAATGGGAATAGGCTCCACTGCATTTCATTTGTAGATTTAGTTTGTGCTTTGCACGTGGTTAACAACTCAATTTTTCAAGGCCAATTCCCCTTTGAAAGTCTTAAAGGTATAGACTATTGTCTGGCAAGTATAGGAATGCTATGTCCATTTTATTTGTATGGGGTACAGTCTGGAATTGAAAGGCTGTATTTGTATCATTTGGCAGTTGTCCTGCATCAAATTTGTCCTATTCTTCTAAGAGGCTTTACAGCTGTGATCACAGCTATGGTACAGAGTCTGCAGTTATACAGTTTTATTTGCAACTTCCTTGAGTTATGACTTCAAATCTGTGAAGTCAAGCTGCTCTTCTCCACCATTGCATCTGGCAGGCTCTGTGTGCTTGTGTACAGAAGTTACTTTACAATAGGTTGCTTTGTATCTTCCTAGGCCCATGGGGGTAGTGATTAAAAGTGAAAGTAACTGCAGGACTTGCTATTTAAACCTCTTACAGGTATATAATTCATATAGTTCACATACTTTCAAATGTGTTTTAGCTTTGTCTTTCCTTTTAAAATTCTACGTTTATGCTAAATACTTTCAGTAAGCCATTTAGAACATTGTCATCAGCAAGATACTATAGATTGCCTGTGGTGGTAGATGTAAGTTCAAGAGACACAGTGCAGTGGTGCCTCCAGTGGTTGCAGAGACAGTCAAATTGCTTTGAATTAAAATGTAAAACTTTAAAACTAGTTTCAGTATATAGAAGTTCATAGGTCACTTTGAAAATAAGGCTACACAAATTGCTTTTGTCCAGCAAAAAAAAGTCCCTTTGAATGCAATTAACCTACTTGCCAGTGACAGGATGCACTTTATGGAAAGTGCAGGTTTGCTATTCCTATAGCAGTATTCCAATTAATGAAGCAGAGATTGATTGCTATATTTCTTTATTACCACAATTTTAGAATTCATTCCTGACTCCAACTGGCAATCGGAAAGTATCCCTGATTCAACCAGAACTACAGTATATGAATTAATACCAGCAATTCTCAATATTTTTTTAGTTTTTAGAAGACTGTTTCACTGTTCTCACAGTAAAGAAACCTTTCCTAACCCTAAGATGCAATTTCTTTTCTTCTAATCTTAAAGGATGTCCACGAGTCCTCTGAAATGACCTATTAGTGAACAATTTGCCCTATTAAAGTTTACAATGTTTCTATTTAGTAAAAACAACTTTTGACTGTTATGGTCACAGGCTGTCCAGGGAGACGGTGTGATTAGGAGCTTCACCGTTGGATTACATTCTATTAAGTGTTTTAAAGATTAGTCCATACAGCAATCAGGCGGCACTTCTGGTTCTGGTAAAAACAACTTTATTGCCAATAAAAAAATTTGACAACTTTGTAATCTGACACGTTTCGGGGACCGCCCCCTTAGTCATGGAAAGATCAGTGATTGTTCTCATATAACTTCATATAGCAAGTTCACCACTCAAAATATTGTATATGGATAAACCACACCTCAAAACTACAATAGTTAGAAAGCTGACAGACATATGGCTAATTTGGTTTGCAGCACAAGTTATGCATCCTTCCTCTCTAAAGCTCTGCAAGCTTTTTTAACATGCTCAAGAGGAGTCAGCTAGGGGAACAGCATTCATTCATTAGCTGCAATGTGGTTACACCTATGACTAACAGCTGCTAACTGGAAAAAACAGGAAACAGAGAGGGGTAACCGAACATCAGGCAGCCTTTCAAGTAAGACATTACATTTTAAAGGGCATCTCCATTGATAAAAGTGACTTAGCGTTTTTCAGTTTAATTGAAGAATGGGAGGTAAAAGAGCTATGCCTTACCTCCCGTTCTTCAATTAAATTAACAGGAGCAGGCAAGGGACAGGGAATTTACCTGCGATCGTGCTCCTGCCCTGGCCTCTCTGACAGGTACTGACAGAGCATGCGCTGTATATGCTGTGCGAGCTCTGTCGACCTGTCAGAGGAACAGTGGAGGAGCGTGATCAAGGGTAGGTACTTTAACTTTCCTGCCTGCTCTTGATCATTTAATTAAAGAACGGATGGTAAGACATAGCTCATTAACCTCCTGTTCTTGAATTAAATGCAAAGTTACTTTGTCAGTGGAGAAACCCTTTAAACTTTCTTACTATTGTAGTTTTGCATATGGGAATTGCAGAGCAGTGTAGGTCGACGTGGGTGGCCACAATGCATGCACTGTAATTTGGTGTATGTGATCAGCTTTTTTTTGTACATTATACCTTCCCAAAACTGAACATGCACAGTCTCTACAAGTAAATGTAGAAGCTAGTAATCACATTTTGGAGGCTGCTTTGTTCCTAAAGTTTTTATATACCGTTGGGCCCCCCCCCCCCCCCCAAAAAAAAAAAAACCCCAAAAACCTCAATACCTAGTCTGCATAAAATACATCCTTATTTGAGTACATAATGCACAATTTACAATGTAAGGGTTGTACGCTCCATGTCCTAATAAGTGGGAAAATCGCTAGAAAAACTTTGCATGCAGCATTTTTCTAAAGGCAATGCTAAAAAAAGCAGGTAAAATGGAGTAAAAAAGCAAAAAATGTAAAACCGCGTAAGTGAGTCGGCTTCATATGCAGTTGGCAAGGGCTGCAAGTTTGGGGAGTGTGATCATTATGGGGGACTTTAATTACCCTGACATTGATTGGTGGAGTGGAACTGCCATCACAGAAAAAGGCGATGAGTTCCTGAATTTTCTGCAGGATAAGTGTCTCTCACAGGTGGTTGAAGTTCCTATTAGAAAAGGAGCTCTGTTGGATATGGTAATATCTAACATTGTGGAGCGCATTATAGATATAAAGGACGTTTGGACTGTTATTGAAAGGAAAAGTGCGCTGGGTTAAAAGACTTTTAATTTTGGGAAGGCAAACTTTCCCAAGTTAAAAGTAGCTCTTCAGAATGTTAACTGGGATAATGTATTATCAGTTTAAGGTACTGAACAGAAGTGGACTGTGTTTAAGGAGCTTTTAAGCCAGTTCACATCTAAATTTTTCCCCTTCGGGAAATAAATGTAAAAAAATAAATCTGTGCCCATATGGCTGAATTCTGATGTAAAGAGGCAAATGTAAAGGAAGAAAAAGGCATTTAAAACCTTTAAGTTAGAGGGAACGGAAAGGGCCTTTAGGTATTATAAAAACTGTAACAAGGAGTGTAAGAAAGCAATCAAACTAGCTAAAATGAATAATGAAGTTAGGATAGCTGAACAAAGCATCACAAAACCTAAATTTTTTTAAAACTATATTAATAAGAAGTTGACTGAGAATGTGGCACCATTGATTAATTAATGGGGATAAGTTAATTACGGAGGATGGCGATAAAGGAAATGTCTTGAATATTTTTTTCCCCATCTGTATACACTATAGAAGATCCAAGTGCAGATATCATAGAGTATAGTAGCAATAATGGTATAAAAGATTTAAGTGCAGAAAGAACTAAAGAAGGTTAATATTAATAAATCTCCTGGACAGGATAAAATACATTCTTGGGTACTTAGGGAGCTAAGATCAGTTTTATCTAGGCCATTGTTTCTTATTTTTGCAGATTCTCTCATGTCTGGAGGTGTGCCTCTGGATTGGAAAGAGGCTGATGTTATTCCAGTATTCAAAAAGGGAAGTCGTTCAGAGCCAGGTAATTACAGGCCTATAAGTTTAACTTCAGTGGTGGGGAAGATCCTGGAAAGTTTAATAAGGGAACATGTTCTAGAGTATGTTTCAAGGACTGACCTAAGTAGTAACCAGCATGGATTTAGGAGGAATAGATCTTGTCAAACTAACTTGCTTAACTTTTATAAGGAAGTAAGTAGAAATCTAGACTTTGGCATAACAGTAGATGTAGTTTACTTGGATTTTGCAAAGGCTTTTGATACAGTTCCCAATTGGCGACTTATGTATAAGCTAAGGTCTGTTGGTCTGGGGAGGCACATTTGTTATATGGCTAGAAAATTGGTTAATGAATAGAATGCAGAGAGTAGTTGTTAATGGGGCTTCATCATTATGGACTAAAGTGCTAAGTGGGGTGCCACAGGGTTCTATGTTGGGGCAGCTTCTATTATATCTATTTATTAATGATTTGGAAGTGGGTATTGTCAGCAAGGTTTCTGTGTTTGCTGACGACACAAAACTTTGTCGACCATTAAAAACTTCAGAGGATGTGCAATTGTTGCAGCGGGATCTAGATAGATTTATCAACATTGAATCTTATCTGCTACTTAGCAGCCCAATGTGACAATGTAAGGTGATGCATCCTTGTGCTGCTTATACTATAAATGGCTCTGTGTTAAATGAATCCCTGTTGGAAAGGGATGTTGGAGTTTTGGTGGATAACAAACTTAAAGGAAGCAAGCAGTGCCAGATGGCAACAGCCAGAGCCAGCATGGTATTGCAGTGTTCTCCCTAGGGTCTTTTAGCCGGGCGGCCCACCCGGCTACTTTTTCATGCCACCCGGCTGGAAAAAAATTCTTGAGAGAACACTTGTGATTTAAAAGAATTTAGAAGTAGGTTTAATAGGTGTGCCAATAGGTCAGTAAAAACTGCTCAGTCCAGACCCCTTTTTTACACCTGCAAGAATATTTTAGTTCGTTAACTAGCTTTTCTAAGATCTCCAAGGCCACAAAAGGGTGTCACATGTGCTTGTGCTGTTATGTTACATGGGTTACCTGCAGATGTGGACGAACTACAACTCCCTGCATTCTACAACCATGGAATGCTGGGAGTTATAGTTTTCAAACATCTAGTGGGACGAAAGTTAGACATCCCTGACCTATATAATGAGCATGATGCAGTGAACATTTTCCCTTACCACCAAATTTCCCCGTCATACCTCACCCGGCTACTTTTTCATGCCACCCGGCAGGAAAAAAATTCTGGGGAGAACACTGTATTGTCTTGTATAAAGAGAGGTATGGATTCAAGGGAGGAAAATGTTATTCTCCCTCTTTTTACAAAGCATTGGTAAGGCCTCATTTGAAATATGCAGTGCAATTTTGGAATCCTGTGTACGAAAAGGACATCTTTGAAATGGAAAGGGTTCAGATATGGGCAACTAAATTAATAAGGAGCTTGAATATGAAGAGAGACTGGAAAAGTTACAGTTATGTACGCTGGAGAAAAGGAGCTTGCATGGGGATATGATTCCTGTATATAAATACATAAACGGGCCATACAATAAACTATCTGGGGCATTGATCACCAATAGAGCATGTCTGAGGACACGTGGCCATCCCTTAAGACTTGAAGAAAAAAGGTTTAGGCTTCAAGTTCGGAAAGAGTTTTTCACTGTGAGAACGGTAAAGATATGGACCTTGTTATGGCAGGTTCATTGGCCAGTTTTTAAAAAAAAAAAAAAAAAAAGCTGGATGAGTTTCTGCAAACAAGGAATGTTGCAAATTAGTGGTATTGATACATAAAGTAGAGTTGATCCTGGGAAATTTCCGATTGCCTTCCTCTGGATCAACAGTTAGGCAGGAAATAAGGATATTACTGGATGGACATATGCCTTTATTCAACCTCAAATACTATACTATACTAATGCTACATAATTCTGCATATCTCAAGTCACTGTGGAATATATATGTATGCAAGCTGTCTCTAATCTTAGTTGTGCAGAAGCCCTGTAATGGTTTCTGATTGTAAAAATGTGGCCGTTCTAACAAAGCTACTTGATCTGTAGTACAATATTATAAATGATGCAGATTCCATACAACAGAGCTAGATAAATCTATGTAGGGAGAACTAGTTCCTTAGAGGGTTAAACTGAAAAAAGACTTGCCTTTTATCCTTTTCTATATTTTTAGTGCTGTCCTTTTTGCTCAGTGCTTACGGTCACTAATCTCATGTCCTGTTCAGCTCACTCCTAGTTAGTATGCATGTCTCCTCTCTATGTATCTGTGCCCCCCCCCCCCACAGCCAATAGCATTAACCCAGTGATTTTGTATTATAGTTAAAGTAAAATGTTTTGCAATAGGAAGGTAAGCAGCACTGGGAGCTATAATCCCTGCTTGAATCAAGTAAGATCTTCTTTTAGCTGTAGGAGTTTGAAGGTGTGTGTGGTGGTAGTGGGGGTTAGACTTTGTAATTGTGTTAAGTCACAGTGTAGCACTGTACCTAAAGAAATCAGACAGCAGCTAACTGCTGGGGTGGGTTATCTGCACAGAGAAAGAGATAATGCTTATTCCTTTTTTTGATTTTAATGCTGAATCAATTAGCCATGTAGTGACAGAGAAATAAGCTTTACTTTTATAGAATGGATAGCTTCTATATGTAGTGTGCCAGGGGGAGGGGCTGGGTGAATGATAGTTCTACTGATTTGTGACCGTTTACATGTCCTTTAAATGCTGGTTGTCTGACTGGTTCCTAATGTCAAAAATAGATCTTCCATTAAAAGTATATTTAACTTGTCTTACCGGGGCTTCAGTCGCAGGTTTCTTCTCGGCTGTTGGACGCGATGTTCCAATTGTGCGCCTATCTTTTGTATTAGTGTGCATGCGCTGTAGATAGGCACTCGATCGGAGGTAGGCACAGCGCGCCTGACAGCTGAAAAGGATCTGTGTGGGAGTGCCGGTAAGGTAAGTAGTGTTAAGTATATACGGTATTCCCACCTCCCTATGGATAATAGAATGCCCGAGTAGAAGCCCATGGGAGTACAAGCCAAGGTACTTATTTTTACCTGAAAAACTAGTAAAACTGATTGATTTGAGTATAAACAGAGGGTTGCTTTTCTCCCATAGAAAACCTCATAGTTAGTTCCACAGACAGTCCCATGGAAAGCCACATACACAGCCCCATAGAAAGTTCAATACACAGCCCAGCCCCATAGAAAGTCCCATACACAGCCCCATAGAAAGTCCCATACACAGCCCCATAGAAAGTCCCATACACAGCCCCATAGAAAGTCCCATACACAGCCCCATAGAAAGTCCCATACACAGCCACATTGAATGTCCCATACACAGCCACATTGAATGTCCCATACACAGCCCAGCCCCATAGAAATTCCAATACACAGCCACATAGAAAGATGTGCCCTGCATACCCATTCTGTGCAGCCTGTTTGTAGAATCCTGTTACTTCCTCTTTTTTTTTTTTCCCCCCCCCCCCACTTCCCTTTCCTTCTGGACTGATCTGAGTGAGCAGGACAACAATTGCCTAACCCACCGAAATCAAGAGAATTCTGTGTTAGTGTCCAGCTTTGATTTTCCCAGGGCTATGTAATTTTGTCCAGCTGCTTCAGACCCGAGTATAAGCCGAGGGGAGACTTTCAGGATGATTTTAAAGGTAAAATTTCTCAGCTTATACTCGAGTATATATACGGTAAGGGTTCTCACCTCCCTGTGAATAGTAGAAACAGATTTCATGTACTTTACGAAGCACATGAAATCTGTTTAGTGTCCCTTTAAATTAGATCTCCTGAAGCAGCAGCTGCTAATAATCCAAAGTTGTATCCTTTTTATACACCCTATATTTTATTTAAAAATGTTAACCATATTCTGATCATTTCTATATTAATTTAAGAGCATGTCCACCCTTAAAACATAAAACTGGCAACTTGTTAAATATCTGGTTACAAATGCATATATTAAACTGGTAAAAGTAGCATTTGGGGTTGCGGGCAGATAACCAACAAGTTGTATTATGTTCTGCAAAGCTATCTGCCTTCTCTGCTCCATGAGCTTTTTATAAGCTTAAGCATGCAGAGGAGGCAGCATGTTGGTGTTGGGGCCAGGTAACTGACAATTGACCAGTTATTTGTTTTAAGGGTGGACATGCCCTTTAATATAATTACATATCAATAGCATTTAAAATATAATTAATTTCTACTCAAGGTTTTTTTTCGCCATTAGCTATTTTTGATTGAATTCACTTAATTTTTATTCTTACTTTTTTTTTGTTTTTGTAGAAATGAGCCGTCAGACTGCTACAGCAATACCAACTGGTACTTCAAAGTGTCCACCATCACAAAGGGTTCCAGCCCTGACTGGAACAACGGCTTCAAACAATGACTTGGCCAGCCTCTTTGAATGCCCAGTGTGTTTTGACTATGTATTACCACCTATCCTTCAATGTCAGAGTGGCCATTTGGTCTGCAGCAATTGTCGACCAAAGCTCACCTGCTGCCCAACCTGCCGAGGACCTTTGGGATCTATTCGCAACTTAGCTATGGAAAAAGTTGCCAACTCTGTGCTGTTTCCTTGCAAATATGCCTCATCTGGTTGTGAGGTAACATTACCACACACTGAAAAAGCAGACCATGAGGAGCTTTGTGAGTTTAGGCCTTACTCATGTCCCTGTCCAGGTGCTTCCTGTAAATGGCAAGGTTCCTTGGATGCAGTAATGCCACACTTAATGCATCAACATAAATCTATAACAACATTACAAGGTGAGGACATTGTATTTCTTGCAACAGACATTAATCTTCCTGGTGCTGTTGACTGGGTTATGATGCAGTCTTGTTTTGGCTTTCATTTTATGTTGGTCTTGGAAAAACAAGAGAAATACGATGGTCACCAACAGTTCTTTGCAATTGTACAACTAATAGGAACACGCAAGCAAGCAGAAAACTTTGCTTACCGACTGGAGCTTAATGGTCACAGGAGGCGATTGACTTGGGAAGCAACTCCCCGTTCTATTCATGAGGGAATCGCAACTGCCATCATGAATAGTGACTGTCTTGTATTTGATACCAGCATTGCACAACTGTTTGCTGAAAATGGCAATTTAGGAATAAATGTTACAATCTCAATGTGTTGAAATCACAGCTGCACCTCCAGGCCCAGTGCTCATAATCCTTCAAAACAAATTACAAAGGATATGACTCTTAACATTTTCAGAAAGCCACAAACTAAGGGTATGGGTCCTGCAAATGAAGAGTAAGAATACAGGAAGGAGTTGCATGTAGCTACACTAATATTTATAATCAATAAACCACTGAAAAATATGTAGACACCCACATGGGCATCTTTTTGTATTTAAACAAATAAAAAAAAAAAAGACATTGGAAAACTATATATATATATATAAAAAAATCAACCTGAAATGTAAAATAATCCTGACTTTGTGTTTGTAGTTTGTACAGTGAATACTGTTTTGTGTTTATTTCCCTACCTTTTGACAGACAAGCCATTCTGGGTGGTTACAAGCCACTGCGTTCCTCATTTGTAAGTCACTATTTAGAGTTGCTGCTGTTTGTGTACATTTTCTGTGTAATGCTAATTTTTATTAACTTCTAGTTTTTCATTCAATAAATTTGACTTTTCTTTAATTAAGAAAAAATTTGTACACATATGGTTTGCTATGCATATTTGGTTATGTTTATTTTTTTATTTCATTTAATTTTTATTTATTTTTTTATGACATTCTCCCAGTTAAATTAGTTGCTTGTGTTTATAAGAGGAATGTTTCGATTTTCTGTGGGATAAAAATTAGTTGGCCTGTTTTGCTCTTGTTTGTGTGTTAAGCAAATAAGTTTAAGTTAAAGTTTTGAAAGATTGCTTGGTTCAAGCAACTTCCAAAACAAGTAAAACTGGAAAAACTATTTAAAAATGTTTTTCTGTAATTTTATAAACATTGTGCACTACTTGGTCATTTTATGTCATTAAGTTGATTGGACAAAAGAAAATTGAGACATTTTGGGAAGAGAATGTATTTGATATGTAGTAAAACATTCATTGGCTCGGAGTTATTACAAACCAGGCATTGTCATTGAACAGTTTTAAAAAGAGCTGTTCTCAGTCTTTTTTTATAATTGTCATTAAAAGAATACTTGGCAAACTATCAAATTCTTAGCTTTAATTCTTTAAATAGACCAATGATGTAAAACCTTAAACTTATTTTCTGTTTTATAAACAACTTTTGTTGAAGGCTAAGCACTTACCTACTACAGTACCAAAAAGGATGACATTCACATATATATCTACCTATTATCATTACTTTGTAGGGTGTTCATGCACAGAATTATCCTGTAATTTTTTGTTTACTTTTGAAACCCCATGAAACATTGCTTTCATAAGGCCAATTGTGTAAGAGTTTGTTTTAAATAGCCATTGTAAACTGTTGGTTTTTTTGTTAAAAAAATAAGAATCCGAGAATCCCCTTCTATTGCACTAAAAAGTGCTAAGACAAATAGTAAGATGAAATTCTGAAATAAACGTTTGTCGTAATTTAGACTCACTTAGTAATTCAGGTGATCCAGGTGCACATGCCCCGGACCCATCTCTAAGGACAATATCCTTGTAATATCAAGTGTGGTATATCACAACCAACTCACCCATATTCCTGGGTGGCCCAGGTGCAGAACGTCCCGTTAATTTGTAATGCTGCAGGCATTTAGAAAATAAACAAAACTATTTTGGCCAAATGAATGTCAAAAATTGTTCTTTTGATAAATTATTTTTGTGGAAACAGGAATTAGTTGTTGCTAATGTTATGCACTATGGGATTTTAATGCCAAGTGTGCTTTTTGGCACAAGGAGGACTAAGCTATAGGATTTAAGCTACAAGAATATTGTATTATGATAGAGAGGAGTTAGCTGCAATGATTTAGCGGTGTGATTTTAGTTTTATATTTGTATTGTAAACCTGATGTTCACATACTGTAGTAAGAGTCACATTGCTATTTTATGTTTTAACATCTACAAACATGTAAATAAGTTTCCATATCTCCTAGAAATTAAAGGCAAAGAATTATTGAGTGTCCCTTTAATTTGTGGAAACTTGTTTTTGTCTAAATTTTAAGGTAAAAAGCTCTTTCCTTAAAGGAATTGTACACTAAAAAAAATTACTTTGTCTCATTTCAATCAATATGAATACATGAAGCACACTTACTCTTGATGTTTGTGTTGCTGCATGACTCACATCCGTACTTGATTTGCTTAAGCCCAGCCCCATCCATACTGGTCCGACCTATGGGCAAGCATGCTCAGTAAGCCCTCTAAGGCAACATTGGGAGTGGGGATTTCTTACCATGCAGTTTACGTTCCAACGGTCACCATTCCAGCTACAGCAAAACTATACATAACTGAAAATATTGTGATACTAAGGCACTTAATTGACAGCTGACATGTAAGATGTTTCAGAAAGGTTACAGTGGTAGTTGGGAAGAATTATAGTTTCCAGTAATGAGCAATTTAAAAAAACAAATTTCCCAGTGTGCATATCGTTTTAAGTCCTTACAACTTAATATGTGTAAGTCTTATTGACTTTTTCTCCAAGAATGACCATAGTTAACCTAGGTCCACAACCTATTCCTGGCATAATATGTAGAAGTATCTTCATGTTTTGTTACCTGTAGGCATGTATATACAAAAAGCGTGATGTTCTTTGTGGGGTCATAAGCAAGCATTCTTTTTTTTTTTTTTTTTGTACTTCTAAGCACCATAGCCTGCCTCAAAATTCTAAGCAGTTGCTCATTAGTCCCTAAAAGAGAATTAAAATCTCACCTCCAGCTTTGCTGTGGCTGCTGGGTGATTTATGAAATGGGGGCCAGCTTCCATAATACACCTTATCTGGGTAAACCCCCAACTATATGCACATACTGTGTAGTGCTCAACAGATCAAAACAAGGAAGTTGCAGCCTTGCTTTCTAGAAGCTGACAACCAATCGCATAACCGCACAGGGATCCTTCCATTCCCTGACACAGAACAGTAAATGTTCCTGTCTTAACAATGGTATAATCCCTTATCATACAAAAAAGAAAAGTAATCTTAAGTGTATTTCATAGCATGAATTAAGACAAAATTAACATTTCAGTAAAAATCAAAATTTAGTGTGAGGTATTGAACCTGCAAGTTCTTGTATTCTGTCTTGCTAAAAGTTCCAATTTGAAACCATAGTACCTTGAAGGAATTAAATTTTTTATTAGGTTCGGGGGGGGGGGGTTCTATTATTTTCCAAAAACTCACACTGACTTGTAAATAAACTGCAGGGTAATGAGCAGTTTAAGGGCAAGGCCACGCTGAAATGCAAATGCACACGGAATTGCATGCGATTTCGTTCCGTTTGCGCATGCATTTTTCATTAAGTATTGGAAAACGCATGCGATTTAGAAATGCAGAATTCAAATCGCAATTGCAACGCACCCGAAAACGCGCCTTTTCAATGATCTGGGGAAAAACGCAAGCGCACAAAAAGCGCAGCAGTGCGGCCTAGCCCTAAAAGTCTTATCGGAGACATCCATATTGGTGAGAAGGCATCTATAGAAAAAACTCTGCACGGAGACGGTGAATACTGGGGTCAGGGGGTGTAGGTTGTACTGGTAACCACATGGAAGCCCTTAGTTACAGAATCTCTTATTTCTTACATGCATTAAATGCAACTTACTAGAGCAGAATCTAACAATGTTAAGGTGTTCTGGGGAAAAGTGCTTTCACATCAGGCTTAAAAAATGGAAGTTTAGTTAGTCATCAACTAATTAGCAAAGAACTTCCAATATCACCGAGCCACTGCTGTTTCCACTGGCTCAGGCTTTTATAGTGATATGTCCTGTTTTCCTGCAGGTGCCTGGTGATGTTTGCCTTGGCAGCAATCATGTGTAACAAGTCTGCATTGGTCACCAGAAAAGTTATTTGCTATGACTCCTTGCTTTTAGAAGCTTTAAACAGCAAAAGGTTTGTTCCCCTCCTTTGAGAGTAATAACTTTTAGGTTTATCTGTTGTATTCAATTAGATCAACTGGACTTGAAATGTAGTTCTTGAAGACGTTTCGCTAGTCATCTGACTGGCTTTCTCAATTCAGAATGACTTGTACAAGAATCTGGCAATTATGTACCCTGAAAAATCCCAATTAGCATATCACAGCCAAGTGTTTAAGGTGTGATTGGATAGTGGCTAAGAGGTGTTAAAGGAACGCCCAGAGTAAGGTGTCAAAACAGCATTGTACATGGCAGACGGTTGGTGTCGAACCCCCCCACCTCTATTTAGGTTTGGTTTCTTATTTTTACATAAATGGCCTCCTTAACACACATCTCTTGAACCAGTCATGTTCCTTTGCCAATATGTTAACATTACAATCTTCAAAGGTATGCCCTTTTATCCTTAAGATGCAGGTACACGGCTGAGTCCTGACCCGAGGAATTGGCTCTTCTGTGCTGGTCCATACATTGATGCAGTTGCTGTTTGGTCTCCCCCACATACAAATCAGAGCACTCTTCACTGCACTGCGTATATGATGTCGCTTTTCTTGTGTTTGGGTATTGGGTCTTTCGGATGAACCAATTGCTGCCTCAGTGTGTTCTTCGGTTTAAAGCAGACAGGGATACGGTGTTTTTTGAAATTTCTCCGAGACCCCTGCTACATATGGGATGACCATGTTCTTTCTCCTGTCTTGCTTTTCCCCTTCACTGTTGGTATTCGTGTTCTTTTCTTTCCTTCTACTTCTTTTGACAAAGGCCCAGTCTGGATATCCTCAAGTTTTAAGGGCTCCTCTGAGATGTTTCATTTCTTTCGCCCTTGCCTCTGTGCTAGTGGGGATGTTCTCAGCTCTGTGTTGCAGGGTTCTGATATAGTACTCGGTGCAGAAGAAACTGTGGTCAGGAATCGGCTGTGTACCTGCATCTTAAGGATAAAGGACATACCTTTTGAAGATTATAATTTTAACATATTGGCAAAGGAACGTGGCTGGTTCAAGAGAGGTGTTAAGGAGGCCATTTATGTGAAAATAAAAAAACCAAGCCTAAATAGAGGTGGGGGGTTTGACACCATCTGTCTGCCATGTACAATGCTGTTTTGACACCTTACTCTGGGCATTCCTATAACACCTCTTAGCCACTATCCAATCATGCCCTTAACACTTGGCTGTGATATGCTAATTGGGATTTTCCAGGGTACGTAATTGCCACTGTGGTTGTTGTGAAGGTCCGCGTTCTAGCGAGTCCCGGGAACGGAGCTTGAAGGAAACCTCGGTATATTGGCACCGGGCGGGGAAACTGTTCTATTGAAAACTGGTACTCGGTACTTGTACTGTTTGTTTGCTGTCCTGTACACCGGCTGTTCCAGGAATACCGTCGTGTAATCGGGAGCGCACGGAACACGTCAGAAGCTCCACACCCACCCAGTTGCTGTGTACGGCCGTGCCCCTGGGATGTGGATAGTGATCGCCGCCTGCTGTACTATTAAGCCGCTCTCATTCTAGGACATTGGGAGGGTAATTGGGGTCGTTACCTACTCCTGCTGGGACAGCTGCTAAGGGCGCTCATAGTTAGGATTCTTGTTTTTCTCTGGGGAGCGCGATGAACTGTCAACTCCTCATGATGCGAAAGCGACCCACAGTGTCCTGTACTCGTGGAAAGGGGTACTGTTCACTGTTGTCAGGTAGTGACCCGAAGAAAAGGAAAGGTAACTAAAAACAACGAGAACAGTTCGTAGCTCTTAGAAACCTGACAGATGTACACGGAGTCGGTCAGTTGCATGCAGCGTGAAGGGACGGGAGGGGGTCGGAGCGAAACCACGTGATGAAGGCTCTGGGCGTAACAACGGTCTCCTCTGCTGTTAGTGCTGGAACTAGTAGTCGGCAGCAGGTCACTGGGTGGGCACCTGGCTCTGTACCTATTAACTTTCATCATCCATAGTAATCGTATCCATTTATGTCAGTAAACAGAGAGAGTCTGCAGTTTTAAACTCCACTGTCCCAAAGTGGTTGGTGTGTGTTTGGTATTGTACATGTGTTAATGCTGTGTTGATGTGTTACCAGGCAATGGGAATAGGCTCCACTGCATTTTCATTTGTAGATTTAGTTTGTGCTTTGCCACGTGGTAACAACTCAATTTTTCAAGGCCATTCCCCTTTGAAAGTCTTAAAGGTAAGACTATTGTCTGGCAAGTATAGGAATGCTATGTCCATTTTATTTGTATGGGGTCAGTCTGGAATTGAAAGGCTGTATTTGTATCATTTGGCAGTTGTCCTGCATCAAATTTGTCCTATTCTTCTAAGAGGCTTTACAGCTGTGATCACAGCTATGGTAAAGAGTCTGCAGTTATACAGTTTTATTTGCAACTTCCTTGAGTTATGACTTCAAATCTGTGAAGTCAAGCTGCTCTTCTCCACCATTGCATCTGGCAGGCTGTGTGCTTGTGTACAGAAGTCTTTTACAATAGGTTGCTTTGATCTTCCTAGGCCCATGGGGGTAGTGATTAAAAGTGAAGTAACTGCAGGACTTGCTATTTAAACCTCTTAAGGTATATAATTCATATAGTTCACATACTTTCAAATGTGTTTTAGCTTTGTCTTTCCTTTTAAAATTCTACGTTTATGCTAAATACTTTCAGTAAGCCTTTTAGAACATTGTCATCAGCAAGATACTATAGATTGCCTGTGGTGGTAGATGTAAGTTCAAGAGAACACAGTGCAGTATGGTGCCTCCAGTGGTTGCAGAGACCGTCAAAATTTGCTTTGAATTAAAGAAAAACTTTAAAACTAGTTTCAGTATATAGAAGTTCATAGGTCACTTTGAAAATAAGGCTAACACAAATTGCTTTGTCCAGCAAAAAAAAGTCCCTTTGAATGCAATTAACCTACTTGCCAGTGACAGGATGCACTTTATGGAAGTGCAGGTTTGCTATTCCTATAGCAGTATTCCAATATGAAGCAGAGATTGATTGCTATATTTCTTTATTACCACAATTTTAGAATTCATTCCTGACTCAACTGGCAATCGGAAAGATCCTGATGTCTCAACCAGAACTACAGTATATGAATTAATACCAGCAATTCTCAATATTTTTTTTAGTTTTTAGAAGACTGTTTCACTGTTCTCACAGTAAAGAAACTTTCCTAACCCTAAGATGCAATTTCTTTCTTCTCAACTTAAAGGATGTCCACGAGTCCTCTGAAATGACCTATTAGTGAACAATTTGCCCTATAAAGTTTTACAATGTTTCTATTAGTAAAACAAACTTTGACTGTATGGTCAACAGGCTGTCCAGGGAGACGGTGTGGAGTATAGGAGCTTCACCGTTGGATACATTCTATTAAGTGTTTTAAAGATTAGTCCATACAGCAATCAGGCGGCCTTCTGGTTCTGGTAAAAACAACTTTATTGCCAAAAAAAATTTGACAACTTTGTAATCTGACACGTTTCGGGGACCGCCCCCTTAGTCATGGAAAGATCAGTGATTGTTCTCATATAACTTCATATAGCAAGTTCACCACTCAAAATATTGATATGGATAAACCACACCTCAAAACTACAATAGTAGAAAGCTGACAGACATATGGCTAATTTGGTTTGCAGCACAAGTTATGCATCCTCCTCTCTAAAGCTCTGCAAGCTTTTTTAACATGCTCAAGAGGAGTCAGCTAGGGGAACAGCATTCATTCATAGCTGCAATGTGGTTACACCTATGACTAACAGCTGCTACTGGAAAAAACAGGAAACAGAGAGGGGTAACCGAACATCAGGCAGCCTTTCAAGTAAGACATTACATTTTAAGGGCATCTCCATTGATAAAGTGACTTAGCGTTTTTCAGAATTGAAGAATGGGAGGTAAAAGAGCTATGCCTACCTCCCGTTCTTCAATTAAATTAACAGGAGCAGGCAAGGGACAGGGAATTTACCTGCGATCGTGCTCCTGCCCTGGCCTCTCTGACAGGTACTGACGAGACATGCGCTGTATATGCTGTGCGAGCTCTGTCGACCTGTCAAGGAACAGTGGAGGAGCGTGATCAAGGGTAGGTACTTAACTTTCCTGCCTGCTCTTGATCATTTAATTAAAGAACGGATGGTAAGACATAGCTCATTAACCTCCTGTTCTTGAATTAAATGCAAGTACTTTGTCAGTGGAGAAAACCCTTTAAACTTTCTTACTATTGTAGTTTTGCATATGGGAATGCAGAGCAGTGTAGGTCGACGTGGGTGGCCACAATGCATGCACTGTAATTTGGTGTATGTGATCAGCTTTTTTTTGTACATTTACCTTCCAAAACTGAACATGCACAGTCTCTACAAGTAAATGTAGAAGCTAGTAATCATTTTGGAGGCTGCTTTGTTCCTAAAGTTTTTATATACCGTTTAACCCCCCCCCCCCCCCAAAAAAAAAAAAAACCCCAAAAACCCAATACCTAGTCTGCATAAAATAAATCCTTATGAGTACATAATGCACAATTACAAGTAAGGTTGTACGCTCCATGTCCTAATAAGTGGGAAAATCGCTAGAAAAACTTTGCATGCAGCATTTTTCTAAAGGCAATGCTAAAAAAAGCAGGTAAAATGGAGTAAAAAAGCAAAAAATGTAAAAACCGCGTAAGTGAGTCGGCTTCATATGCAGTTGGCAGGGCTGCAAGTTGGGGAGTGTGATCATTATGGGGGACTTTAATTACCCTGACATTGATTGGGGAGTGGAACTGCCATCACAGAAAAAGGCGATGAGTTCCTGAATTTTCTGCAGGATAAGTGTCTCTCCACAGGTGGTTGAAGTTCCTATTAGAAAAGGAGCTCTGTTGGATATATGAACTATCTAACATTGTGGAGCGCATTATAGATATAAAGGACGTTTGGACTGTATTGAAAGGAAAAGTGCGCTGGTTAAAAGACTTTAATTTTGGGAGGCAAACTTTCCCAAGTTAAAAGTAGCTTTCAGAATGTTTAACTGGGATAATGTATTATCAGTTTAAGGTACTGAACAGAAGTGGACTGTGTTTAAGGAGCTTTTAAGCCAGTTCACATCTAAATTTTTCCCCTTCGGGAAATAATGTAAAAAAATAAATCTGTGCCCATTGGCTGAATTCTGATGTAAAGAGGCAAATGTAAAGGAAGAAAAAGGCATTTAAAAACCTTAAGTTAGAGGGAACGGAAAGGGCCTTTAGGTATTATAAAAACTGAACAAGGAGTGTAGAAAAGCAATCAAACTAGCTAAAATGAATAATGAAGTTAGGATAGCTGAACAAAGCATCACAAAACCTAAATTTTTTTAAAAATATTAATAAGAAGTTGACTGAGAGAATGTGGCACCATTGATTAATTAATGGGGATAAGTTAAACGGAGGATGGCGATAAAGGAAATGTCTTGAATATTTTTTCCCCATCTGTATACACTATAGAAGATCCAAGTGCAGATATCATAGAGTATAGTAGCAATAATGGTATAAAAGATTTAAGTGCAGAAAGAACTAAAGAAGGTTAATATTAATAAATCTCCTGGCAGGATAAAATACATTCTTGGGTACTTAGGGAGCAAGATCAGTTTATCTAGCCATTGTTTCTTATTTTTGCAGATTTCTCATGTCTGGAGGTGTGCCTCTGGATTGGAAAGAGGCTGAGTGTATTCCAGTATTCAAAAGGGAGCGTTCAGAGCCAGGTAATTACAGGCCTATAAGTTTAACTTCAGTGGTGGGAAGATCCTGGAAAGTTTAATAAGGGAACATGTTCTAGAGTAGTTTCAAGGACTGACCTAAGTAGTAACCAGCATGGATTTAGGAGGAATAGATCTGTCAAACTAACTTGCTTAACTTTATAAGGAAGTAAGTAGAAATCTAGACTTTGGCATAACAGTAGATGTAGTTTACTTGGATTTTGCAAAGGCTTTTGATACAGTTCCCAATGGCGACTTATGTATAAGCTAAGGTCTGTTGGTTGGGGAGGCACATTTGTTAATGGCTAGAAAATTGGTTAATGAATAGAATGAGAGAGTAGTTGTTAATGGGGCTTCATCATTATGGACTAAAGTGCTAAGTGGGGTGCCACAGGGTTCTATGTTGGGGCAGCTTCTATATATCTATTTATTAGATTTGGAAGTGGGTATTGTCAGCAAGGTTTCTGTGTTTGCTGACGACACAAATTGTCGACCATTAAAAACTTCAGAGGATGTGCAATTGTTGCAGGGATCTAGATAGATTTATCAACATTGAATCTTATCTGCTACTAGCAGCCCAATGTGACAATGTAGGTGATGACTCCTTGTGCTGCTTATACTATAAATGGCTCTGTGTTAAATGAATCCCTGTTGGAAAGGGATGTTGGAGTTTTGGTGGATAACAAACTTAAAGGAAGCAAGCAGTGCCAGATGGCAACAGCCAGAGCCAGCATGGTATGCAGTGTTCTCCCTAGGTCTTAGCGGGCGGCCCACCGGCTACTTTTTCATGCCACCGGTGGAAAAAAATTCTTGAGAGAACACTTGTGATTTAAAAGAATTTAGAAGTAGGTTAATAGGTGTGCCAATAGGTCAGTAAAAAGATCTCAGCCAGACCCCTTTTTTACACCTGCAAGAATATTTTAGTTCGTTAACTAGCTTTTCTAAGATCTCCAGGCCACAAAGGGTGTCACATGTGCTTGTGCTGTTATGTTACATGGGTTACCTGCAGATGTGGACGAACTACAACTCCTGCATTCTACAAACATGGAATGCTGGGAGTTATAGTTTTCAAACATCTAGTGGACGAAAGTTAGACATCCCTGACCTATATAATGAGCATGATGCAGTGAACATTTTCCCTTACCACCAAATTTCCCGTCATACCTCACCGCGTATTTTTTCATGCCACCCGGCAGGAAAAAAATTCGGGGAGAACACTGTATTGTCTTGATAAAGAGAGGTATGGATCAAGGGAGGAAAATGTTTCTCCCTCTTTTTACAAAGCATGGTAAGGCCTCATTTGAAATATGCTAGTGCAATTTGGAATCCTGGTACGAAAAGGACATCTTTGAAATGGAAAGGGTTCAGATATGGCAACTAAATTAATAAGGAGTTGAATAAGAGAGACTGGAAAAGTTACAGTTATGTTAGCTGGAGAAAAGGAGCTTGCATGGGGATATGATTCCTGTATATAATACATAACGGGCCATACAATAAACATCTTGGGGCATTGATCACCAATAGAGCATGTCTGAGGACACGTGGCCATCCTTAAGACTTGAAGAAAAAAGGTTTAGGCTCAAGTTCGGAAAGAGTTTTTCACTGTGAGAACGGTAAAGATATGGACCTTGTTATGGCAGGTTCATTGGCCAGTTTTTAAAAAAAAAAAAAAAAAAGCTGGATGAGTTTCTGCAAACAAGGAATGTTGCAAATTGTGGTATTGATACATAAAGTAGAGTGATCTGGGAAATTTCCGATTGCCTTCTCTGGATCAACAGTTAGGCAGGAAATAAGGATATTACTGGATGGACATATGCCTTTATTCAACTCAATACTATACTATACTAATGCTACATAATTCTGCATATCTCAAGTCACTGTGGAATATATATGTATGCAAGCTGTCTCAATCTAGTTGTGCAGAAGCCCTGTAATGGTTTCTGATTGTAAAAATGTGGCCGTTCTAACAAAGCTACTTGATCTGTAGTACAATATTATAAATGATGAGATTCCATACAACAGAGCTAGATAAATCTATGTAGGGAGAACTAGTTCCTTAGAGGGTTAAACTGAAAAAGACTTGCCTTTTATCCTTTTCTATATTTTTAGTGTGTCCTTTTTGCTCAGTGCTTACGGTCACTAATCTCATGTCCTGTCAGCTCACTCCTAGTTAGTATGCATGTCTCCTCTCTATGTATCTGTGGCCCCCCCCCCCCCACAGCCAATAGCATTAACCCAGTGATTTTGTATTATAGTTAAAGTAAAATGTTTTGCAATAGGAAGGTAAGCAGCACTGGGAGCATAAATCCCTGCTTGAATCAAGTAAGATCTTCTTTTAGCTGTAGGAGTTTGAAGGGTGTGTGGTGGTAGGGGGTTAGACTTTGTAATTGTGTTAAGTCACAGTGTAGCACTGTACCTAAAGAAATCAGACAGCAGCTAATGCTGGGGGTGGGTTATCTGCACGAGAGAAAGAGATAATGCTTATTCCTTTTTTTGATTTAATGCTGAATCAATTAGCCATGTAGTGACAGAGAAATAAGCTTTACTTTTATAGAATGGATAGCTTCTATATGTAGTGTGCCAGGGGGAGGGCTGGGTGAATGATAGTTCTACTGATTTGTGACCGTACTGTCTTTAAATGCTGGTTGTCTGACTGGTTCCTAATGTCAAAAATAGATCTTCCCTTAAAAGATATTTAACTTGTCTTACCGGGGCTTCAGTCGCAGGTTTCTTCTCGGCTGTGGACGCGATGTTCCAATTGTGCGCCTATCTTTTGTATTAGTGGCATGCGCTGTAGATAGGCACTCGATCGGAGGTAGGCACAGCGCGCCTGACAGCTGAAAAGGATCTGTGTGGGAGTGCGGTAAGGTAAGTAGTGTTAAGTATATACGGTATTCCCACCTCCCTATGGATAATAGAATGCCCGAGTAGAAGCCCATGGGTACAAGCCAAGGTACTTATTTTTACCTGAAAAACTAGTAAAACTGATTGATTTGAGTATAAACAGAGGGTTGCTTTTCTCCCATAGAAAACCTCCATAGTTAGTTCCACAGACAGTCCCATGGAAAGCCACATACACAGCCCCATAGAAAGTTCAATACACAACCAGCCATAGAAAGTCACACACAGCCCATAGAAAGTCCCATACACAGCCCCATAGAAAGTCCCATACACAGCCCCAGAATCCCATACACAGCCCATAGAAAGTCCATACACAGCCACATTGAATGTCCCATACACAGCCACATTGAATGTCCCATACACAGCCCAGCCCCATAGAAATTCCAATACAAGCCACCATAGAAGATGTGCCTGCATACCCATTCTGTGCAGCCTGTTTGTAGAATCCTGTTACTTCCTTTTTTTTTTTTCCCCCCCCCCCACTTCCCTTGCAGTCTGGGCTGATCTGAGTGGCAGGACAACAATTGCCTAACCCACCGAAATCAAGAGAATTCTTGGTAGTGTCCAGTTTGATTTTCCCAGGGCTATTATTTTGTCCAGCTGCTTCAGACCCGAGTTAAGCCGAGGGGAGACTTTCAGGATGATTTTAAAGGTAAAATTTTCAGCTTATACTCGAGTATATATACGGTAAGGGTTTTCCACCTCGTGAATAGAGAAAAAGATTTCATGTAACTTTACGAAGCACATGAAATCTGTTTAGTGTCCCTTTAAATTAGATCTCCTGAAGCAGCAGCTGCTAATATCCAAAGTTGTATCCTTTTTATACACCCTATATTTATTTAAAAATGTTAACATATTCTGATCATTTCTATATTAATTTAAGAGCATGTCCACCCTTAAAACATAAAAACTGGCAACTTGTTAAATATCTGGTTACAAATGCAATATTAAACTGGTAAAAGTAGCATTTGGGGTTGCGGCAGATAACCAACAGTTGTATTATGTTCTGCAAAGCTATCTGCCTTCTCTGCTCCATGAGCTTTTTATAAGCTTAAGCATGCGAGGAGGCAGCATGTTGGTGTGGGGCCAGGTAACTGACAATTGACCAGTTATTTGTTTTAAGGGTGGACAGCCCTTTAATATAATTACATATCAATGCATTTAAATATAATAATTTCTACTCAAGGTTTTTTTTCGCCATTAGCTATTTTTGATTGAATTCACTTAATTTTATTCTACTTTTTTTTGTTTTTGTAGAAATGAGCCGTCAGACTGCTACAGCAATACCAACTGGTACTTAAAGTGTCCACCACAAAGGGTTCCAGCCCTGACTGGAACAACGGCTTCAAACAATGACTTGGCCAGCCTCTTTGAATGCCCAGTGTGTTTTGACTATGTATTACCACCTATCCTTCAATGTCAGAGGGCCATTGGTCTGCAGCAATTGTCGACCAAAGCTCACTGCTGCCCAACCTGCCGAGGACCTTTGGGATCTATTGCAACTAGCTATGGAAAAAGTTGCCAACTCTGTGCTGTTTCCTTGCAAATATGCCTCATTGGTTGTGATGGTAACATTACCACACACTGAAAAGCAGACCATGAGGAGCTTTGTGAGTTTAGGCCTTACTCATGTCCTGTCCAGGTGCTTCCTGTAAATGGCAAGGTTCCTTGGATGCAGTAATGCCACACTTAAGCATCAAACATAAATTATAACAACATTACAAGGTGAGGACATTGTATTTCTTGCAACAGACATTATCTTCCGGTGCTGTTGACTGGGTTATGATGCAGTCTTGTTTTGGCTTTCATTTTATGTTGGTCTTGGAAAAACAAGAGAAATACGATGGTCACACACAGTTCTTTGCAATTGTACAACTAATAGGAACACGCAAGCAAGCAGAAAACTTTGCTTACCGCTGGAGCTTAATGGTCACAGGAGGCGATTGACTTGGGAGCAACTCCCCGTTCTATTCATGAGGAATCGCAACTGCCATCATGAATAGGTGACTGTTTGTATTTGATACCAGCATTGCACAACTGTTTGCTGAAAATGGCAATTAGGAATAAATGTTACATCTCAATGTGTGAAATCACAGCTGCACCTCCAGGCCCAGTGCTCATAATCCTTCAAAACAAATACAAGGATATGACTCTAACATTTTCAGAAAGCCACAAACTAAGGGTATGGGTCCTGCAAATGAAGAGTAAGAATACAGGAAGGAGTTGATGTAGCTACACTAATATAATCAATAAACACTGAAAATATGTAGACACCCACATGGGCATCTTTTTGTATTTAAACAAATAAAAAAAAAAAAGACATTGGAAAACTAATATATATATATAAAAAAAATCAACCTGAAATGTAAAATAATCCTGACTTGTGTTTTGTAGTTTGTACAGTGAATACTGTTTTGTGTTATTTCCCTACCTTTTGACAGAAAAGCCATTCTGGGTGGTTACAAGCCACTGCGTTCCTCATTTGTAAGTCACTATTTAGAGTTGCTGCTGTTTGGTACATTTTCTGTGTAATGTTAATTTTATTAACTTCTAGTTTTTCATTCAATAAATTTGACTTTTCTTTAATTAAAGAAAAAATTGTACACCTATGGTTTGCTATGCATATTTGGTTATGTTATTTTTTTATTTCATTTAATTTATTTATTTTTTTATGACATTCTCCCAGTTAAATTAGTTGCTTGTGTTTATAAGAGGAATGTTTCGATTTTCTGTGGGATAAAAATTAGTTGGCCTGTTTTGCTCTTGTTTGTGTGTTAAGCAAATAGTTTAAGTTAAAGTTTTGAAAGATTGCTTGGTTCAAGCAACTTCCAAAACAAGTAAAACTGGAAAAACTATTTAAAATGTTTTCTGTAATTTTATAAACATTGTGCACTACTTGGTCATTTTATGTCATTAAGTTGATTGGACAAAAGAAAATTGAGAATTTTGGGAAGAGAGATGATTTTGATATGTAGTAAAACATTCATTGGCTCGGAGTTATTACAAACCAGGATTGTCATTGAACAGTTTTAAAAAGCTGTTTCAGTCTTTTTTATAATTGTCATTAAAAGAATACTTGGCAAACTATCAAAATTCTTAGCTTTAATTCTTTAAATGACAATGATGTAAACCTTAAACTTATTTTCTGTTTAAAACAACTTTTGTTGAAGGCTAAGCACTTACCTACTACAGTACCAAAAGGAGACATTCACATATATATCTACCTATTATCATTACTTTGTAGGGTGTTCATGCACAGAATTATCCTGTAATTTTTTGTTTACTTTTGAAACCCCATGAAACATTGCTTTCATAAGGCCAATTGTGTAAGAGTTGTTTTAAATAGCCATTGTAAACTGTTGGTTTTTTTGTAAAAAAATAAGAATCCGAGAATCCCCTTCTATTGCACTAAAAAGTGCTAAGACAAATAGTAAGATGAAATTCTGAAATAAACGTGTCGTGTAATTAGACTCACTTAGTAATTCAGGTGATCCAGGTGCACAAGCCCCGGACCCATCTCTAAGGACAATATCCTTGTAATATCAAGTGTGGTATATCACAACCAACTCACCCATATTCCTGGGGGCCCAGGTGCAGAACGTCCCGTTAATTTGAATGCTGCAGGCATTTGAAAATAAACAAAACTATTTTGGCCAAGAATGTCAAAAATTGTCTTTTGATAAATTATTTTTGTGGAACAGGAATTAGTTGTTGCTAATGTTATGCACTATGGGATTTTAATGCCAAGTGTGCTTTTTGGCACAAGGAGGACTAAGCTATAGGATTTAAGCTACAAGAATTTGTATATGATAGAGAGGAGTAGCTGCAATGATTTAGCGGTGTGATTTTAGTTTTATATTTGTATTGTAAACCTGATGTTCACTACTGTAGTAAGAGTCACATTGCTATTTATGTTTTAACATCTACAAACATGTAAATAAGTTTCCATATCTCCTAGAAATTAAAGGCAAAGAATTATTGAGTGTCCCTTTAATTTGTGGAAACTTTTTTTGTCTAAATTTTAAGGTAAAAAGCTCTTTCTTAAAGGAATGTACACTAAAAAAAATTACTTTGTCTCATTTCAATCAATAATGAATACATGTAAGCAGCACTTACTCTTGATGTTTGTGTTGCTGCATGACTTCAATCCCGTACTTGATTTGCTTAAGCTCAGCCCCATGCCAGACTGTCTGACTATGGGCAGCATGCTCAGTAAGCCCTCTAAGGCAACATTGGGAGTGGGGATTTTACCATGCAGTTTACGTTCAACGGTCACCATTCCAGCTAAGCAAAACTATACAAACTGAAAATATTGTGACATAAGGCATTAATTGACAGCTGACATGTAAGATGTTTCAGAAAGGTTACAGTGGTAGTTGGGAAGAATTATAGTTTCCAGTATGAGCAATTTAAAAAAACAAATTTCCCGTGTGCATATCGTTTTAAGTCCTTACAACTTAATATGTGTAAGTCTTATTGACTTTTTCTCCAAGAATGACCATAGTAACCTAGGTCACAACCTATTCTGGCATAAATAGTAGAAGTACTTCATGTTTGTTACCTGTAGGCATGTATATACAAAAAGCGTGATCTGCTTTGGGGGGTAAAAAGCATTCCATCTTTTTTTTTTTTTTGTACTTCTAAGCACCATGCCTGCCTCAAATTCTAAGCAGTTGCTCCTAGTCCCTAAAAGAGAATTAAAATCTCACCTCCAGCTTTGCTGTGGCTGCTGGGTGTTATGAAATGGGGGCCAGCTCTCATAATACACCTTATCTGGGTAAACCCCAACTATATGCACATACTGTGTAGTGCTCAACAGATCAAAACAAGGAAGTTGCAGCCTTGCTTTCTAGAAGCTGAACACCAATCGCAACCGCACAGGGATCCTTCCATTCCCTGACACAGAACAGTAAAGTTCCTGTCTTAACAATGGTATAATCCCTTATCATACAAAAAAGAAAAGTAATCTTAAGTGTATCATAGCATGAATTAAGACAAAATTAACATTTCAGTAAAAATCAAAATTTAGTGTGAGGTATTGAACGCAAGTTCTTGTATTCTGTCTTGCTAAAAGTTCCAATTTGAAACACTAGTACTTGTAGGAACATAATTTTATTAGGATCGGGGGGGGGGGGGTTCTATTATTTTCCAAAAACTCACACTGACTTGTAAATAAACTGCAGGGTAATGAGCAGTTTAAGGCAAGGCCACGCTGAAATGCAAATGCAACACGGAATTGCATGCGATTGTTCCGTTTGCGCATGCTTTTCATAATGTATGGAAAACGCATGCGATTTAGAAATGCAGAATCAAATCGCAATTGCAACGCACCCGAAAACGCCGCTTTTCAATTGATCTGGGGAAAAACGCAAGCGCACAAAAAGCGCAGCAGTGCGGCCTAGCCCTAAAAGTCTTATCGGAGACATCCATATTGGTGAGAAGGCATCTATAGAAAAAACTCTGCACGGAGACGGTGAATACTGGGGTCAGGGGGTGTAGGTTGTACTGTAACCACATGGAAGCCTTAGTTACAGAATCTCTTATTTCTTACATGCATTAAATGCAACTTACTAAGCAGAATCTAACAATGTTAAGGTGTTCTGGGGAAAAGTGCTTTCACATCAGGCTTAAAAAATGGAAGTTTAGTTAGTCATCAACTAATTAGCAAAGAACTTCCAATATCACCGAGCCACTGCTGTTTCCACTGGCTAGGCTTTTATAGTGATATGTCCTGTTTTCCGCAGGTGCTGGTTGTGTTTGCCTTGGCAGCAATCATGTGTAACAAGTCTGCATTGGTCACCAGAAAAGTTATTTGCTATGACTCCTTGCTTTTAGAAGCTTTAATAAAAGCAAAAGGTTTGTTCCCCTCCTTTGAGAGTAATAACTTTTAGGTTTATCTTGTTGTATTCAATTGATCAACGGACTTGAAATGTAGTTCTTGAAGACGTTTCGTAGTCATCTGACTGGCTTTCTCAATTCAGAATGACTTGTACAAGAATCTGGCAATTATGTACCCTGAAAAATCCAATTAGCATATCACAGCCAAGTGTTAATGGTGATTGGATAGTGGCTAAGAGGTGTTAAAGGAACGCCCAGAGTAGGTGTCAAAACAGCATTGTACATGGCAGACGGTTGGTGTCGAACCCCCCCACCTCTATTTAGGTTGGTTTCTTATTTTACATAAATGCCTCCTTAACACACATCCTTTGAACCAGTCATGTTCCTTTGCCAATTAGTTAACATTACAATCTTCAAAGGTATGCCCTTTATACCTTAAGATGCAGGTACAAGCGCTGAGTCCTGACCCAGAGGAATTGGCTCTTCTGTGCTGGTCCATACATTGATGCAGTTGCTGTTTGGTCTCCCCCACATACAAATCAGAGCATCTCACTGCAGCGTATATGATGTCGCTTTTCTTGTGTTTGGGTATTGGGTCTTTCGGATGAACCAATTGCTGCCTCGTGTGTTCTTGGTGTTTAAAGCAGACAGGGATACGGTGTTTTTTGAAATTTCTCGAGACCCCTGCTACATATGGGATGACCTGTTTTCTTCGTCTTGCTTTCCCCTTCAATGTTGGTATTCGTGTTCTTTCTTTCCTTCTACTTCTTTTGACAAAGGCCCAGTCTGGATATCCTCAAGTTTTAAGGGCTCCTCTGAGATGTTTCATTTCTTTCGCCCTTGCCTCTGTGCTAGTGGGGATGTTCTCAGCTCGTGTTGCAGGGTTCTGATATGTACTGGTGCAGAAGAAACTGTGGTCAGAATCGGCTGTGTTCCGCATCTTAAGGTAAAGGACATACCTTTTGAAGATTATAATTTAACATATTGGCAAAGGAACGTGGCTGGTTCAAGAGAGGTGTTAAGGAGGCCATTTATGTGAAAAAAAAAAACAGCCTAATAGAGGTGGGGGGTTTGACACCATCGTTGCCATGTACAATGCTGTTTTGACACCTATATCTGGGCATTCCTATAACACCTCTTAGCCACTATCCAATCATGCCCTTAACACTTGGCTGTGATATGCTAATTGGGATTTTCCAGGGTACGTAATTGCCACAGATTCTTGTACAAGTCATTCTGAATTGAGAAAGCTAGTCGGATGACTAGTGAAACGTCTTCAAGAACTAAACTTCAAGTCCAGTTGATCTAATTAAATACAACAGACAGTGGCGTATCTACGTTAAAACATTCGGGGCACGTGCCCCGGATGTTTGGCAAAGTGCCCCGAATGTTTTTTCGCCGCCTGTGCCCCTTGCAAGTGCCCCGAACTTCGGATTTCGGCGGCGCGAACCTCTGGGAAACGTCGCGCAGCCGGCACAGTCGCAGCAATGCGGCGCGCCGATGTCACGAGCGGAGCGAGAGAGAGCTATCGGAGGGAATCAGGGACAGGTATGTAGCAGTGCAGTGCCAAGCCAGATTGATAGTAGATAGAAGTAGATAGATAGATACAGTTAGATAGATAGATATCAGTTAGGTAGTAGATAGATAGCAGTAGGTGATAGATAGATAGCAGATAGATAGATAGATAGCAGTTAGATAGATAGATAGATAGCACTGCTATCTATCTATCTAGTAACTGCTATCTATCTATCTACGCTATCTATCTACTATCTAACTGCTATCACTATCTATCATCTATCTATCTAACTGCTATCTATCTACCTAACTGCTATCTATCTACCTAACTGCTATCTATCTACCTAACTGCTCTCTATCTATATAACTATCTATCAATATATCTAACTGCTATCTATCTATCTAACTGCTATCTATCTATACTATCTAACTGCTATCTATCTATTTATCTAATGCTATATCTATCTATCTATCTAACTGCTATCTATCTATCTATTTATCTAACTGCTATTATCTATCTATCTATCATAACTGCATCAATCTATCTATCTAACTGTATCATCTATTAACTGCTATCTATCGATCTATCTATCTACTAACTAAAGCTATCTATCTATCTAACTGCTATCTTCTATCTATCTAAACTGCTATCTATCTAGCTATCTATCTATAATCTATCTAACTTCTATCTATCTTTCTGTAATGCTATCTACTACTATCGATCTAATGCTATCTATCTATCTATCTAACTGCTATATCTACATCCCCTAACTGCTATCTATCTACCTAACTGCTATCTATCTATCCAACTGCATTCTATCATATCGTAACTGATATCTATCAATCTATCTATCTAACTGCCTATCTATCTATCTATCTATCTAACTGCTATCTATCTACACTCAACTGCTATCTCTATCTATCTAACTGCTATCTACTACTATCTAATGCTTATCTATCTATCATACTGCTATCTATATGCTAACCTATCTATCTATCACTGCTATCTATCTGATCTATCTATCTAAATGCTATCTATCTATGCAAACTGACTAATGTTAGATAGATAGATAGCAGTTAGTTAGATAGATAGATAGCAGTTAGTTAGATAGATAGATAGCAGTTAGATAGATAGATAGATAGATAGATAGATAGCAGTTAGATAGATAGATAGATAGATAGCAGTTAGATAGATAGATAGATAGAGGGGGCTGTCACAGGGGGGCTGTCAAAGTGGGGGGCTGTCACAGAGGACGGGAATGTCACAGGGGGGCTGTCAAAGCGGGGGACTGTCACAGAGGACGGGAAGAGTGTGTGTGACAGTACTGCATGGAGCTTGGATTGTGTGGGGTGTGTGCCTTTGAGTGACAGATGAGGTGTAGCAGCTCTACAAATCACAGCATATTCAAAGGCTAATCTGGGACTATGAAGAATTTAAGAAAAAAAGGTACCCTGGTGGTTGGGATGAATTATAGGATACATTAGAAGAAATTAAAAAAAACAATTTTCTCACTATATTGCCCTTTAAACCTATGAACCTAAAAGTTGCTTGTGAAGGTTCTCATTCATCCAGGTCATGGTATATCTGTGTCAGGGGCGTATCTAGGGTCTAAGAAGTCAGGGGCACTTCCGGGCACTCCATGTGCCGCACGTAGCGTGGCGAAATTTTTTTAGGTCACGCCCCTTTCTCCGCCCCAATTAAGCACAACCCACTGTGTACTTTAGAGATTACCAAAAAGATAAAGACAGACAACCACATACATAGAGACACAGCCCGATAGTGATAAACAGACAGAAAGACAGTGAGATAGACAGACAGAGATAGAGATCAGTGAGTTGGACAGAGAGACACAATTAATGACACAAAGGCACAGTAAACTGGCAATTTCATTATATACTGGTAGCAATTTGGTCATTTTAAACTTACTGTTGTGTTCAGTTGTAGTCAGATGCTTGCCCACACCTTTGGCCAGGGAGATCTTCTTGTAATTCTTCATGGATCTCTGCCCCTATCTATCTTATTGTCCCTCTCTTTCTCTGTATATCTATCTGTCCCTCTCTCTCTCTCAATTGTAATCTATTTATCGTCCCTCTCTCTCTTGTATATCTGTCTATCGTTTTTCTATTTTTATCTATCTAACTATGTCTATCTGCTCTTCTGGTCTATCTATCTATCTACTGCTATCTATCTATCTATCTATCATCTATCTTATATAACTGCTACTATCTATCTATCTATCTATCTGTAATCTGCATCTATCTATGCTATCACAGCTCACAGCAAACTACTTATCTACTACTAACACACACACACACATCTAACTGACTATCTACTATCTAACTAACTGCTATCACATCATCATCTAAACTAACTGCTATCTATCTATCTTATATCTATCTATCTAACTGCTATCATAGCAGTTAGATAGATAGATAGCAGATAGATAGATAGCACTGCTACCTATCTATCTATCTAACTGCTATCTATCTATCTATCTAACTGCTATGATAGCAGTTAGATAGATAGATAGCAGTTAGTTAGATGGATAGATAGATAGATAGCAGTTAGATAGATAGATAGGTAGCAGTGCTATCTATCTATCTATCTATCTGCTATCTATCTATCTATCTGCTATGATAGCAGTTAGATAGATAGATAGATAGATAGATAGATAGCAGTTAGTTAGATAGATAGATAGCAGTTAGTTAGATAGATAGATAGCAGTTAGATAGATAGATAGATAGCAGTTAGATAGATAGCAGTTAGATAGATAGATAGATAGCAGTTTGATAGATAGATAGATAGCAGTTAGATAGATAGATAGATAGATAGCAGTTAGATAGATAGATAGCAGTTAGATAGATAGATAGCAGTTAGATAGATAGATAGCAGTAGATAGATAGATAGCAGTAGATAGTAGATAGCAGTAGTAGATAGATAGCAGTTAGATGATAGATAGATAGATAGCAGTGAGATAGATAGATAGATATCAGTTAGATAGTAGATGCAGTTAGATAGATAGATAGCAGTTAGGTAGATAGATAGCAGTTAGATAGATAGATAGCAGTTAGATAGATAGATAGATAGCAGTTAGTAGAGATAGATAGCAGTTAGCTAGAAAGATAGATAGAAGTTAGATAGATAGATAGATAGATAGCTAGATAGATAGCAGTTAGATAGATAGATAGATAGCAGTTAGATATAATAGATAGCAGTTAGATAGATAGATAGATAGATAGATAGCAGTTAGATAGGATAGATAGCAGTTAGATAGATAGTATAATAGATAGCAGTATAGATAGATAGATAGATAGATAGATAGCAGTTAGAATATAGATAGATAGATAGAGAGCAGTTAAGAGATAGATAAGATAGCAGTTAGATAATAGGATAGATAAGCAGTTAGGATAGTAGATA